>DWJZ01000899.1:0-27025 GCA_018249125.1 Asbolis capucinus | reverse complement strand
AAATAGAAGTCAATTAAAAGGAATCTTACATCTGTTCTTTTAAAAAAATATTTAAGGAGCACGAGGCAAGTGAGGCACGAGGCAAGTGAGGCACGAGGCAAGTGAGGCACGAGGCAAGTGAGGCACGAGGCACAAGACATTGCCACGTGTGAATACTAACTTTATATACTCGTATGTACATACTATAACTAAATCCTCGGCTTGCTTAGAAACATGGATGATATTAAGAAATTAAATCACAAAAGAAAAAATAATATTATAATAATGACGTACATCTAGAAGAATCGAACATCGATAACCTACTGTTTTTGTTACTTGAAATTAGTGCGACAATGCTAGAACTGCCAAAACACGCTATACAGCCAGACAAGTTAACGATTTAAAAAGGCTTTATCTTCCAAACGAACCTCGATTATACATGGCGAATGAAATTATCATACGTGGTACTGCATGCATGCGAAGAGGCTTCACCGGGGAAAGGATTCAGAACCTGCATCAGTTTCATTTGGAGCATGTAGGTAGGTAATACTTGAACCTGATTGAAATATTCCGTAAGTACGGGAAGTTTCTATTAATATTATAAATGTGGAAGTTTGTTAATATGTTTGGATTTCTATCACGCGATAACCGTTGAACGGATTCAGCTTAAATTTGGAACGCGGATAGACCACATGCAGGAAATTACCATAGGATAGATTTTATCCCAGCTGTAGGTTTCCCTTAGGTGATTTGGACATTTATAAGTTCCAATGTTTAAGTTACTTTAACTGGCAAATGGATAAAGATGAAACTTAGCATACAGATAGAGCACATCTAGTAATTGAACATAGGATATATTTTATCCCAACTGTAGTTTCCCTTGGGATGACGTGTACGTTGTTATGTTTAGATGTTTGAGTTTCCTTCGCGCGTTAACGTTGAATGGATTAAAATGAAACTCGGCACACATACAGATTATAGTGCAAGATATCATATAGGCTATTTCTTATCAACATATACTGTTGAGCAATTAACTTTATTAATAATATTGTGCATATTAAACACTGTTTCATCACGCTGGATGTAGGTCCGTAGTAGATGTATACCTTATTATTTGTTTATATTATCTTGAGCCTATATTTTTAAACAACTAATTGTACCTAAATTCTATTATTGTAAATATTTTAGATTTTCAAAATTAATCGTTAATCTGAAAATGGGGTTCACATGACAAACATTGTCTCGTTTTCGACTTTATTTCGCTAATATATCCCACAACAAAATAACACTTTCCATACACTTATATTGACCAAACAATACCTGTCTATCCACAGATGAGAAAGAGGACTCAATCCCAATTTACTCGAGACACACTCTGCGCAATGTATTTTTGACATTTTCTTCTATTACTTTTTTCCCATGATAAATATGTATCGACGCTAAGTAAAAGGTTTTTACTGTTAAAAATCCCTGCACTAGACTATGTAGTAAATATAGAATCCAAGCGACTTAGAACTATATTTAAAATTTTTATTAATTGTATTTAGTTTCCTTACAAACGTCACGCATTTTAATCACATGAAATGTAAGAAATTGGAGCTGTGTCACGACTTGGACGCGCGTTCTTTGACATTTAAAACCGAAGAACAAACGTTCAACTGTCAGTTCATTTCTGCCGAACCCGGGAAAGATTGGAAGGGTCACTGCCAGGCTACAGAGCCGTCGAACATTGTTCAACAAGCGAGGCAGTTACCACGAACTGTCGTAGTGGTATTGTGGATATTTTGAGATATCAAAACTAAAGGAGAAGTACAAAAAGCTTCGAGCTAAACTACAGGCCGTCCGGTATCGCGTTACATTCACACGGCGCGGGTGTTAATAAAAATGGAGCAAGAGGAGAATAATACGAGCTGTGGACCTGCGACTGGTGCGGGGAACCAGGGTTGACGCTCATCTAACGCCTACCCGCACCGCACTGCCTCGCGTGATTCACATTTACTTTACTAATGGGTCTCTCACATGTAACATATACAGTGGCGAGACAACAAAACCGATACTAGGCCGAGAGAGCTGAGTGCATGAAAAATATAAAAGGGCCATGGTCCTTATGTAGCGAGTACTCGTCCGAGTGCACAAATCTACTGGCTTGTTAATTGCAGAAACGTCGGGTGCCGCGGCCGCGAGAGGCGAGGCAGTACGTTGTTAGTATCGAGCCGCTAAATGAGCGAGGGCCCTGGGGAGCACGGTGGCCACTCGCGGACGTATTTAGTGCGATATTGTGATCTTGTTTTTTGCCGTCTCTCTCTCCCGTCCGTCACTCCCGTATGACTGCTGCTAGCTACGGCGTCTTCCGTCGTACTTCAATATTACTAATATTACTGGGTTCTTTACTAATTTCAGTTAACCTTTATAACAGATTAGGTCTTACGGACGTTGAACAGTCTATTCATGTATAAATTGACGCGATACTTCTTCGAGATGACTGCGGACAAAAGAAGTCCTCGATGGGTAAAAATACAGACATTTTATGTAAGTTTTTTCACAATAGCGCCTTTCAATAAGATAAGGAATTCTACCCATTTCTGATCCGAACCAAATTCTCCTGTGATACAATATGTTCAACTGTCTGTTAGTTTGCCACCTAAGAGCATACAGAGTTTCATATTTTGTCCTAAATACGAGTAGTATCTCTTTTCAGTTAATAACTTGTGATCCTTTAGACTTCCCGTTAACTGGTTACGATAAATTTGTCAGTTATCTGTCTGTCTTAGTCTCTAGCCTTGGCCAATATTTCAACATTATTTATTTAATCATTCTAAAGACGAATATGTTTATTAAAATACAATATTACCACGTTACGCCACCACTACAATTTGTCCTAATTCACAGAGCTACTGTGCTCGGTGTTGTCAAATCCGTCACGTTTATATTGAGTATACACAGTTGCTATAAAATTAATAGTAATCAAAAGCCCATTTATGTAATTGTTATTATGAAAACTGAATATAATTAGAGCCATTTTATAACTTATTTTAAACAATACAGCTCAATTAATGTGGTGCGTGTTTCAGTGTTAGTTGCGCCACAAGATGGCGCCGTAATTAAGTATTGTTTCATGAAGATTACAGCTTATCTAATTACATATGTTTCTCATTAGTACTCTATACACCTAGTTACGGACGCTGTCGATTTACATTCGATTGTTTTTCAGTTATCATTCTGATTACGTTATTATCTTACTAATATTATAGACTAGGCTCCGCTCGCGACGTCGCCCGCGTGTTATGTATCTATTGATAAAAAGTTGACAATTAGTAAAGTATGTATTGCTTTAGAGTAATATATCTGGTGACAGAGTTTTATTCAGGTGTTTAGTAGTTTTTAAGGAGTTATAAACATCCATCCATTCTCATAAATTTTCGCATTTGCAATATTAGTAGAAATAGTACGGTGCGACAGTTTGTGATGATGGATGGATGGTTGTTTTAACTACTGAACGGATCTAATTGAAACTTGGCACAGCGATAGATTGTAATCCGAAACACATTATGCAGACGAAGCCGCGCGCAGATGTTAGTCCCTGCTAGTGTACAAGCTTCTTCTATGGTATAACATCGTCTGGTCTGTCTAACGAAGCTGAAGCGGCGATTTTAAAGTTGAGATTGATTTTCAAGAATGTGAGATACCTGGACACTTGTACTCAATTAATTGATGATTTCATATTTTAATTGAGATTCTTAAATTACATATTTATGTACATTTTCTTCAATTTTGTTTGTGTTTTAACATATACATATACTTAAATCTGATTATTTAAAAATGTAAACTGTCAAATGGTTTTTTGTCCTACATTCAGGAATAACTAACAAATATAATAATATTATTTTTATTTTTTTCTTTGGTCATTGTTAACTTTATCTAGTTAACTTTAAATTTAACGATATTACAATGATATCACTTATTGACTTCAAAATATACAAAGGCTTTTAATTACCTCCCTACCTACCATTACGTATTTTTCCAAGTGAAAGTCAAAATTATTTATTTCATCATAGGAACACCGAGCTCACTTAATGAAAGTCAGATTAAATACACAATATTTATATATTCTTATTAAGATACTTTAAAGTTGGTTACGGATTCAAAATCCATAACCAATCTCGCGGTACTGCCGAGAGTCTCGGTAGACAATTCCTGTCTACAAATCATCGACTTTGCTGGAATATTACAATATTGCAAAATATAATAATATCACGTTTGGAATTAAATATTCAAAAAAAATAATATTTTTTATAACTGTATTAATTTTCAATTGTGTTTATTTATAAAGTTCAAACATACCTGCACGCATACACAACATAAAATTTTATCTACCTATCTTAAATGTTATAGTTAAATTTGGCGGTTTCTGATACATGTCAGGTTTTCTTCTGGAATTAAACAGAGTTTTTATTTCTTGAATCAGTAATCATTATTAATAAATATTAAAATGTAATAAGGGAACAATAAAGAGAGTCGAGAACATTCCACATCGAGCCCCAGCTGAAAGTGATGACCTGCAGCGAGTAGAGGAAGTGAGAGCGGCACAGAATTTAAATCGGAGGGCATTTTCGTTACGGTTTTTAAAATAGTTTCGTAACCAACTCACCTATTTCACTCGACGTTAATTTCCAAATTGCTTTTGTAGTGTGTAACACGATTACAACATTATCGTGTATTTAGCTGGAGAGAGTGGCGGGGTCGGGGCTCGGGGCTCGCCGGGGCTCGGGGCTCGGCGCCGGGGCTCGCCGGGGCTCGGGTCGACCTCGCCGGGGTCGAGGGCGTGCCTTTTTTTGAAAATGATATTGTTGTAGGGCCGCGATAATGATGTAAGGATGTACTTGTATTTGTATTACGCTATCCAATTTGGGGTGAGTGTAGTTTTAATGATTTCATTGTGGGGGGATGCCGCCTATTATTTTTAATACGGCGTCTTCAACTTTTCTTGATTGTTGGCTGCAGTTGTCGGTGTGCGGTGTGCTTCACGTTTTTAAAATGTTTTATAACGTTTTTGACCTTTTATTTCGCTTGTTTTCTTCCTTGTCGCCAGGTACACGTGCTTTACGGTCATTTCGGTTGTAATTTTTAATATAAGTTAATCATTTTAAACTCGACTAACGTGAACTGTCTACATTACGCTATATTACAGTTACTCATGATATATTTTTTTCGCACCGATTTTTCGACCCAATTTCACGCGTGCATGAAAAACATATATCGTGAGTACCCGTAACATAGCATATTATGTAGATAAATACATCGCTTTTAAATTAATTGTATGATAATTGACTGTAAGCGTTGGTCATTTTATTAGCCAATTTTAATGAAATAACATTTAGGTACAAATATGAATAAATAAACAAAACGATCTCACGCTTTATGTGTCGAGAAACAAGTGAAGTATAATCAAATGCTATGATGTTAGAATCTAATCTAAGAAGGTATCTGTCTTACTTGTCTACAACGAACTTGTGAAATAAGCAGAACAAACACACAGACGTTTTTTTCAAAGTATTGAGTACACGTAATTTACATCGTCTTTGATAAATACATGACATGTTTCATTAAATGTTCGCGGCTGGCTGCCCGCTCCCGCTGTTTCGAGGCGAACCTCTTTACAGTGTTTCTGTGTTCACTGGCTGGAGCCTTCTCTGGCTTCAGCTTATGACCGACCTTGGCAGTCTTATTGGAAAATAAATAAACTTAGTCAGCAGGTTACCAGAGACAGGAGTGGTACAGATAACATATAAAAACGAAGTGGCTGAGGGATCTGCTTGTGATGAGATAATCGTGGCCCCTTAGCTTAAAATGTTGCCAATATCTAAAGTTACGCTCTAGCTTGTATATTATACAAAGAAAGCTTTAGGAGAAAATGCGGCGAAATTTAAGGGGAAAACGGAATTTTAAAATATACTTTTTCATAAATTATAATATATTAAATGTCTCTAGCTGTTACTTCTTTTTCTTCCTCTATATTTAATTTACACGCACGGGCTACTCAATACATTATAATCTCCATTCTACTCAATTGAAAGATATCACAGACTTGGGTCGAAGAAACTATAAAAATCTCGTATATTTTTTAAATGATTATTTAAATCTAGAGCTCACGTTTGTAACGAAAATATAGTCTTTTATCAAGTTAAGCATTTCGATATAGATTTAAAGTTAGGAATAGGTAATAAATAAACATTGGATTATTTTTGGCCACGATTTCTCCCGCATGGTAGGTTGACAGCCTTTGTGTCGTTCGAGATTATAGTCTGTACCTATGCAAAATTTATTTGAAATGCGTTCAGTAATGTTTGCGTGAAAGAGGAACGAACATGTATCCACCCCCACAAACCTTCGCGTCTTATACACAATCTAAAACCCCTGGTACACAATCTAAAACCGCGAGCGCGGAATCAGTTTCATGCCGGCAGCTCACAAACCCTCGCCTTAATATTGTAAATTTGATGAAATGACGTAAAGGAGGCAGAAATTGTACGGAGGAAGCCGGGCCGGTGCAGCGAGCCGAGGAAATATAATGGCCGGGTAATAACATTATAGCTTTCTTGGAGGCGGTCCCTCCCCGCGGGCCGCGCTGCGCCCGCTGTCTCCGCACTCCACAATTCATTTACTGTAGACCTCTATAAGCCAACATGGGTTACTGATGTACATTCAATTAAAATAAAATATGTTTTATTCACGTTTCAATTTTCATTGTTTCACTTTTGAATTATCATCTCGTACGTATGCAATTTAATATTACATAATTAATAATTATTAATAATTTTAATATTACATCAAAGATAAAAAAAAATTATAAATATGTATTAGAAACTCAATTGACCTATAATTTTTTTTTATATATATTTTGTTGCAGTTTACAAAAACCATGATTAATCCAATATTTTTTTCATTAATTAAAATTATTCATTAATTAAAAACCATAATACCCACTCCTGAGTTGTGATATACTATCACAGTGTAAAGAGTATATGCCATAGTCGTGCTTCAACAACAGAAACTGAATAAGAAACGACTTAGGCATTAATCCAAACAACTAGGTCTCCTCGGGAGAGAACAATCAATTATATAAAATGCGATACCTAAACCTTGAAATGCTCACAACAATATAAAACAAAATATGACGTGAGCGAGTCAATTTTTTTTTACATTTTTATATTTACGGATACTCACTCACATAGATTTCGGCCTGGCTATATAGTACCGCTACCCATTTAACATCGATGTGTGAAATAAAACGTGAGCACATATAAAAACAATAAGAAATAAATAACAATCTCCGCAACATAATACGATTTAAAAACCCAAAAAATGGGCGGAAGTAGAAGTGCGGGAGAGCAGCAGCTAATCGATACCAAACACAATTTCGCCCATTGCTCCTCATAACGAGCAACGTACATAACAAGCCAACAATAATATTTTATGATTAGAGCCACCCGCAGCCTCTAACGCCTCCCACCCGCCACCCGCCACTCTAGGCCACTGATCGTATAATGAATTAAGTACCGATAAAACCACCTTAAACCCACCCGCGTGACGACCTAACTTGAACCTTGTCACCTCGACTTAAGGAGGCACAGGAGATCCAATTATCTCGGTGAAGGCGTTCTCCGAAATATCAAAGAGGAGAGGAGCCATTAGCAATTATAATGGCTACTGTCCGTCGTAAGTGCCTGCTCATTATGTACCGACTCTCGCTTGGAGCTTCTTTCAGGACGTTTTGAAGGAGAAACTCCTCTAACGTCTTCGGACATTTCCATTTTTTAGTCCTGGTTGCTCTTGCCAGGTTTCAGCTTACAGCTGAATTTGTTCGAGCAGTCTATGTACAGGATCTGCGGAAAGGTGTACTAATCTCTCAACTATGTTCCCATTGAGACGTTTTTAAAATAAAAGTATGTCGTTTTAGCGATCTGTCTATTTAAATTGGAGTATCTTCAGTAAAAGTTTTCTTAATCTTACTTGCTATAAGTTCCACTACGCTTCCTGGGGTCACCCCGATGATACTTCAAGTCATCAATTATGGCGACTAGCTATTTTTGTGTTCATTTAAAGTGGATTATCATGGATCGATTTCGGATTTATAGTATTGTGTATGTTGAGGAGAACTATAAATATGTATCATACATCATACACACCTACTTGATTAACAAATGGCAATTGTAATTAAGGGTTTTTTGTAGATTGAATGATGACGAATTGCTAGTGTCCTGGGAGATGGGGCATGCAGTTGAAATGGCATTTAGAAGCATTTCAATCGTGTCGGTTCGTATCAAGGGACCTGCTCTGATTGGGGTAGATAATTTGCAATTTTGCTGGCTGGTGATTATATTTTCTGATCTGGCATTTCCCTAAAAACTCAATGCAGCATTTTGGACGAAGCACTCCCAGGTTGATGCAAAAATGGTTGGCAATTTATTATTTCTCTCAACTTGCAAATTGCGGGATGCTCAGCCTCGTGGCTCCTCGCTCTCGTCCTCCACTGTAATCACCTTCATTATCAATTGAATTACTTGACATTCTCACGTTGAAAGAAATGTCTATTTTGACAGTTACATCATTTGAGGGACTTGGGATTCAATTACCTTTGAGCTGGACAGCCTAGTATCATGGCCGTATTACGTGAAGTACTATATTAGAGTGACTAGAAACGAACATCTTCAAAAGTAAATAGAAACTGATGAAAGAATATACAATAAGCAATATTATTAACAAATTATTTACATACAAGAAATTTGTGACGCACAGTACAGTGATGACTGTATCGGTTATTCCACAAAATTTAAATTAATATTTAAAGCAAAGGAAATCAAGGATAGTTAAGCTGTTAGTAACTAAGAACTGGATGAAATCCAAGACCCATAGCTGGTAGTGGCCCTCTAGGTGCATATCTAAAACCAAAGGTTGGATAAAAATAAATTCATATAATGCAGTAGTGCGGACCGCTATATGCTAATGGGATTCTTGCATACTGCGGTTACAGGGCGGAGGTAAATTAGGTTAGAGCTTAGAACGGGTTTTGGTTAAACGAAACTATTTAATTTTAAATGTAATCAAAGCACTTCTCATAGCACTAAGGCACTTCTCAATCCCATACAAAGGGATCTTTACTTAAAAATACTACTTTCATCCTATTAATATTATAAATGCGATAGTTTGTGAGAAAGTATGGATGTTTGTTATTCTTTAACAAAAAAAAGTACTTGACGGATTTGGGTGAAACTTTACAGTAATATAGTACATCAGAATAACATATAGGCTACAATTTGTAATGATTTTATGTCATTTTGGTCGTAATATAACGATATATGTCAATTAAGTCGGAAAAGAATCTGTCCTCTGGGAGCTATCTTGATGCTGCCTAAACCATTGGAGTTACAAAAAGATGATGTACCGGAGGATTGTTTGTCTCGAGTAGTTCTAAATAAAAGTCCGCGACAGCATATATCTACCTTTTATGTGGAAGCCACTATGACCAAAATTGTGAAACACAAATTTAATTAAATCGGATACATTTTATAAGGCACATTTTGATATATAGGAACATTTATAGCAACGAAAAAAATTACGAACATGACGCGAGCGACGCCGAGGGCGGACCCTAGTCTCTAATGACACCGTTACACCGTTGGAGTACTAAGATGGAATGGAAAGACTAGCGGAAGGTAGGAGACAAATAAATATCTAATATTTCAAGGCAACCAATATTTTCTTATAAATACTGTCAATAAAACTACTGAATTCTATTTTTTCAAGATAGTGTTCGTAATTCGTGGGTAAAGAGCAATCAAATAACATCAGTTTGCTATAAGGTTGGAGCGGGTCAGAGTGGGTTGGAACGAGTCGGAGCGGGTAGCAACGGGTCGGAGCGGGTCGGAGGGCGCCCAGCCGCCCAGCTGCCCAACGCCTTTGTTCCTAGAGGGCCATGGGCGGGAGCAATTACCATTAGCCTTTAAAAGTCGAAATATCTCAGCGAGTTATATTTACTGCTGTTTCGTTTGTCTGTCCGTTTATAAATATTTATTTCGCTTTCTTCCGAAATCCCAAATTTGTATGCAAGATACGCTTACTGGAAATAAATTTGAATTGGTTTTTAAATTATATAGCCTCGCTCTTGCGTCGATTCCACCGAATTACGCAACAACAGGTATGCGGGTACCCGGGCAAAATCTTCTTGAGCGCTTTTGTGCTTCGGAGGGCACTTAAAGCCGTTGATCCAGGTTTATGTCGTTTGATGGCAGTCGTTAAGCCATCGTCATGTCGAAGGTCTTAGTGCGACACAAAATTTCCTGACCCTGGAGTTGGCTACTAATTGCCCCACCATCCATACCGGAACATTGTGGTGAAGCATGCTCTAGGCTGCCTCAGCTACATCTTAGCTCAATAGTGGAGGGGTTGCAGCTACTTGTGTTGACATGACACTTGTTGTAAATTTTAATGGTACGGTTATACCCTGCTAATACTATAAATGCCTTTTTTTTTAGTTTGGATGGATGGACAAATGGCAGGATGGATAGGTGTCTGTTACTCCTTCACGCAAAAACTACTAATCGAATCTCAATGAAATTTGGAAGTAAAAGATTATGGTCACAATAGATACACACAGACACAATAGATAGTCTACTTTTTATCAACATACCACACGAGCGAAGCCGCGGGCAGACCATAGTTACATATATTATAATACATTTTGACAATTGAAAGGCTAAAGCGACCCTTAGTACTTTCAAAATATCATCTAAAGTTAAATTTTTTTGAAAAAATAAATAGTTATATTCTCCATAAAATGCTGTATTTTTTCTTTTAGCTTTATTTAGCAAATATTTGAGATAAGTATTTTTTCTATATATTTAAACTTTACATCTAACGTGACTCGTCCCTGTGCCTTAAATGTGGCAAATGGCGCAGTCTCCTTTCATCCCTCGATATGGGAGCAGGCCCGAGTGTTAATGTCGTACAAAAGATATTAGCAATTAGAAGGTCGGCGAGTCTAATTGAATCTGTAACACGACGCCGCGCCGCGTCCACTCGGCCGCCATCACCGTGTTTGCACATCACTTCAGCTTCTGTTACACTAACAGTTTTGATGCGTTTACTACATTTGTCATTGCTTATAGAATAAGTATTCTGTTGCAGCACTGATAGTTTAACGGTTTGCACTTTGTTCTCTCGAAAGAGGTCCTGGGGTCAAATCCTGTGCGTTCCTTTAGTTTTAAAAGTTATGTGCATATTACAAGTTGATTATTACTCGGTTCGGTGAAGGAAATCGTGAGAAAACCTGCATCTCTCAGAGTTCCATATAAAGTTCTTGAAGATGTGTGAAGTCTATCAATCCGCGCTTGGCCAGCGTGGTGGACTGTGCCCCGTACTCCTCATATCATAGGTGACCCGAGCCGAACACTGAGATAATACTGAGTAGCAATGATGATTCTGTTGAGTTCTATTCATATATTGTAGCCGTTCTACCTGTAAGAATGACTCGCTTTGCAGTTTCTTTTATCATGTGTACTGCGAAGGACTGGAATAAGCTACCAGCGTCAGTGTTCCCGATCGATTACAATATACATGTCTTCAAAACAAAATTGAATAGGTATTTATTAAATTAGCGCGCTTTACTTAGTCCACGTCGCGTGCTTACCATGTGGCGGGATTGTAGTCAAGCACTGTTTTATTGAATATAAAAAAAAATGACAGGCTTGGCGAGCTGAGCATATTTTTATCGTGTTTAAAAAAGAAAGTTGGGACATTCTGATTAGATTCATTCGTTAATTTCACTTCTTCTGGAGATCAGCAAGATGAATTGTCCAATACCATTTTGAGATTTTGACGTTTGCGGACTTTTTTACATATAAGTCAATGCTTGCCTACAATCCCACCTGGTAAGTGGCGATGTAGTCTCAGAAAGTAGAGGTAAAGTCTGATCTAAAGTTTTAGTGGCTGTAACCGCTATATTGTTAGATCAAGTAATTACCTAGGTTTCTACCTACCTTACCTTTACAGTTGACAATTCCTAGAATATGGCATAAAATCGTTGTCAAAATTGTGCGAGAAATCGCTTTCGGTCATGTTTCTGAGCTCATCAAAGCTCAATCACGTATGATATAAGGTGGTGTAAAGAAAAAAACATCGATATATTTTCGCCCCTAAAATCTGCAGCTCTACGCTGGAGCCTAGTCAGCCTACTGTGTGAACTCGCCACTGACTTTTGATATATCATCAATAACTACAAATACCTGGAGTTACCTCATGATAAGCAGTAATGTACCTTGTTTTAGATGGTACGGTTACTTAGTTAACATTTTGAAACTCTAGACTTACTAAACACGAAATAAACAGTTTTAATTCATTTCAGCACTCACGGTGAACAATTGCACAAGGTCGTCGTGAGTACATGTTAAAAACTTTAAAATGTTTAGTTTGGTTGCCGATTTTTGACATCAATCTGTAGCCCATCAGGGAGCACAGTTTTCTCTTCTCAGAGAATACCTAGAGCATACTCAACCACGCTACTCCAGTGTGGTTTAGTTAATAACTGACATTTAGGTACACACATTTTCTACAGCGATTGTAGCAAGGACGAACAGTAATATTGCTCGTTACAAGAATTAATACAATCATTCTTCCTCCCTTCGTCGGTGTAATTGAATCGTTCGCCGACACCGTTCGCCGACACCGTTCGCCGACACCGCTCACCGACGCGAGTCCGCAGTATGTTTGCACGCCACTTCACGCACTAATTAGTCCACTAGTTTTGATATTACATGTCTCATATTGATGAGTGACTGTCTGGAGCGATTGCTTAAGGTTTGCCCGCGGCTTCGCTCGCGTTCTGTTATTGAAAAGTGGCTTATGTGTTATTGTAGACTACAATCTATCTCTATGCCAAATTTTATTCAGCTCCGCTCAGTGGTTTCTGCGTGGAGGAGTATTTTTATTATTTGAACAGATGGGTACCGGCCTTAAGGCCAAAGGCCTCCGCGATCACATTTGGTCTATTGTGGAGCAGCAACAAACATCCATCCATCCAGCCTCATAACCTTTATCATTTAAAATATTAGTAGAATGAAATATTATAGTTAGTTATAGAAACAGAAAATAAATATAATATCAGATATGTCTTGCAGTTCCTGTCTGCATGAAATAAAAGGTGTGTGATCATATTTTTACAAGGTTTTATTTAACTTGCAGTGTATGTTTGTATGTTAGTATATTAGTTTGTTACGGGTCAAATCTTGCAAGTTTTTAGACCTGCTTACTCTTACACTACGGAGCTGAAATTTTGCTTAAAGTTTTCATCTTGATGAAAATATATTTTTATAACAAGCACGATCACGTTCAGACAGGGGAACTGCTGAACGGTTAACAATACAGTTACGCAATGTTGTGGTTCTTTGTATTATGGATCTATGTATAATTAAAGCTTGTGTTCTAAATATTTTTAATAAATCTAGTTTGTTAGCATTTTCACCTTTGATTCAATTAAAAAATGACAACTATTATCGTTTTGAACTACTCCACTTGGACTACGTCCAAAAGACGATCTTTAAATATTTAATATAGTATGGACTGTCAGAATGATGACGTAAGGATATATTGAAAGTGATACAGGGCTCTGATAAAAATTGAGGAAATATTAGGCAACATTTTTTACGAAAAAACGGCTTGGAGGGGTGATAATACCACGGATGTACTTTGTATGTATGCACTTGGTTTGGTGTGGGGGGTGAAGAAGGGGTAGAGGTGGGTGAAGAGGGTTAAAGGAGGGTGAAAGGGGTTGTACCACGTGGACGTCGTCGCAGGAAATAGCTAGTATAAAAGTGTAGTGAGCAAACCCGCGCTTATCCGCTAGTTAAGGAAACAGAAGCCGATACACGAAGTGGCCGCAGCGGTGAATATTAACATATTGTTATTGTGACTGTCGCCACTTAGCAAGCGGCGCCTCTGACACCCGACACCACCCTGCTACGACACCGCCCGCAACACAATATAAACCTTAACACCAGCACATAACGTCCTAAACAGCTTAGCACTCGTACCCATCAGAAGTTTGTCACTTGACAGAAAAAAACCTCATTTCCTTCAGTAATCGAGAAGCTTGTAGAATAGTTAATAATGTGTTAATTTTCAGCAGTGTATCGAATGTTCTGGAACACATCTGTGGGACTCGTTTGAGCACCGGACGGAACCGCTCAGCGATGTTTGCTTTCACAACACTTGGAACATTGAAACACTGAATTTAAACAACACAAGATCATGTTTCAGGGGACTACCTTTTGAGAGAATTTTGTCTGACTAACAAACTATCTGTGGACGAGAATCATATCGCTAGCACGAAATGTTTGGTTAAATAATAATGGTCGCCCATAGCGGAATATTGTGGGGATGAATTATTTATAACTTGTAGGCTAAACGTTATGGCAATTCGCTTTTATTTCCGTTATATAACAACAACGACCCAACCCCTAATTTTCAAATTAAAAATGGCGGCGGTCTAAACAATGGAAGGCGAAACGACCATCGGCGTGCATTGTTTTAAAAACAATAAAATGGCGCGGCCATGATGGTGAAAATGTCAAATCTACACGCGAATTCCACCCCGCGGCGTTCCAAATATGAAATTCCCGCGTAGAAATGGCGGCGAAGGCAATTTTTACAAATGGCTGCCGGGTCCCGCCAGTCAGGTGGTTTGTTTTGGCTTTCAGACGGCGCGGGCTTGCACCACTGCGCTTATAGCTCAGGGAGTCAGTGGGACTCAGTACCACTGCGGCCTACGTATCGTGCGCTCCATATTTGGTTATAACCCCTGAGGCACAAGCCACCATTCCAATGTGGAGAAGACGTAAGTAATTCCATCCACTGTTATATTTCCACGTCAACCTCTCTAATTTGCATTTAGCGGATAATTTCTAAAACCTCACGTTTTACCTAAGCAAATATCGGTTGAGGTTGAGAGGTGTGATGTCGGTGGCGGGTGGACGGGAAACTGTGTTCAGAGGAGTGGGTTAAAAGGTCGAGTTTCCGTTGGGTTGCGGATCGGCATATGATTTAAGGCATCGGTTGGCTGGAGCCTGCGCGGTGACGTTTGGCGTTTGGCGGATTCATTACTGAGACAATGGCGGCAGGGGGACGAGGGGGTCGCGGGGGGCCCCCAGGGGTCCGGAGGGGCCCGACCACCAGCCACTTTCTAAATCACCGACATGTATTGTTCGATATTAGGTTCTAGACGCTGAGACTATGTTTTCATTTTCAAATGCGACGTTCGTCATTTCACCAAATTGCCCTCGAATGTGTTTGTAAGCTACACGCTTTCGGGAATGGTGTGAAGGAGTCTTGAAGGCACGACCGTTGCCTAAATCCAGCTCACCCATTTAATATGCCATTGTGTGTCATGTTACCAAACTTCCAGTTTTGTTTTCAATTTACACCCATGCAAAGAATACCGTATACACTTTTCTCATAATGATATGGTTACATTTCAATTTAAAAGAGTGGTACCAATAGAAGGTTAGATGCCATTACAATAGGTTTTAAAACATTCCTGATCTGTTTATGACATATACATATATATATATATACATATGACATAGGAAACCATTTTGAATGTTCAAAAATGACATAAAAATAATCTTAAATAAACATCCGAATACACTACCATCTACACTAATATTATAAAGAGGAAAGACTTGATTGTTTGTTTGTTTGAACTGAACAGGCTCCGGAACTACTGGGCCCATTTGAAAAATTCTTTTGCCATTAGAATTCTGCATTATCAATGATGAACATAGGATATAAAAATAATCCAAAACATTAGGGATCCGTATGAAAATTTCTATAATATAACCCAACGTACAAAAAAAATTGCAAAAAAAAACCTTTTATCGCGTACATCGTGAAAATTATTAACAATAGAGCACTAATACAATTTTATACTAGGATATCAATATCTACAAATAAATCTGAGACACCATATATCTGTTACATTTATGTCACAATAACTACTTTTTTCTGGTAACTGGTTCTTCCGAAGCGAAACGAGGGCAGTTTCTACTAACTACCGTAGTACTAAGTTGCCTACTAGTAGGTAATGACACCCTATATATTAATAAACAAGACAGCTTTACACACTCATACCCTGTAGGAAGGGTTATATTTGTTGCGAGTGAATCCGAAGAGAAATATAACTCCTAAATTAGTATTCACAACAATTATAATGAGCTGAACTAACCGGAATAAAACTCTCGCTTCTGTACAATTTCGTTTTATTTTCCCGGCGCCATCTTTCAGCGGGAGACAGCGAGCTTTTCAGGAATGCGGCCTTCAGGTTAATTAAAACGTTGTCCGAGACAACCATTTTAATTAGGTTCGGAAAGAGAGTGAGAGAGAGAAGGAGAGAGAATATAACACGGACTTTATAATGACCAATCCTCCTAGTCCTACTAATAATACTTATTATAAATGTGAAAGGTTGTATTGATTAAGAAACTCTTTCATACGAAACTACCAAACGGATCTGAATGAAATTTGGCAGAGGGATAGATTGCAGACTGGAATGGCATAATTATATACTTACTCGTCATATGTATGTACTTTTGTACGTTATACGGATTTTTTATTAACATATTGACAGGCCGGGTGGTCTAGCGGTTAGTGAAACTGACTGCTACACCGAAGGTCGTGGATTCGATTCCCACCCAGGTCAAACTTTTCTGTGATGAGCAGGAATGTTTGTCCTGTGTGTCTGGGTGTAAATATCTATATATAAGTTTGTATTTAACAATATTTATGTATGTTTATCAGTTGTCTGATCACCATAGTACAAACTAACGCTTAGTTTGGGGTCAGGTGGCCGTGTGTGAGTTGTCCAAAGATATTTATAATTTATTTATTATGCGAGCAAAACCGCAGATGGAAACTAGTGATTAGTGACGAAAGTACATAGAAGATGATCATATCATCGTCAGCATCATGTATACTAATATTATAAAGCTGAAGAGTTTGTTTGTTTGTTTTGAACGCGCTAATCTCAGGAACTTCTGGTCCGATTTGAAAATTTCTTTCAGTGATAGATAGTCCATTTATCGAGCAAGGCTTATATATCATCACGCTAAGACCAATAGGAGCGGAACACCAATGAAAAATGTTTCAAAAGCGGGGGATTTTTTTCCTATTGAGAGATTCCGCTGTGTGCGCTACGAAACGGTTAAAGATTCGCAAAAATCATGTATGACAGAAACGCAGTCGCGGGCTAAAGCGTTTGCCCAAAGTGACTATTCCACACGGACGAAGTCGCGGGCGGAAGCTAGTTATATATGTATATATTTAACAAGTTTGCATACATACATAGGTGAATTGGAATGAATTATTACCGAGATTCTTTTGTAAATGTAATGTGTGATGTAAAAAATAAATTCAAACCAAAGATTTATACACCACCATTACTAGGGTAAATGGAGAGGAGAGTTAGTTTGTAGTTTAAACTAAAACTAGTTTATATTAAAAGTGGTTTCTACTAAAAGAAATTTATACGAAAAGTAGTTTATGATCAATAATATTCTTTAATAATATTCCTTAAAACTATGAATCATAAAAAATATACACACATAGTATTTGACAAAATATACTTTATTGAAAATATGACTGCATATATTCGGCTAGGCTTAGGAAACCATTCCTAAAGGCAGCAACTCGGGACGCAGTTAAATTTAAAGTAATACACTATTTTCCTCTAATAATAATTGTTGCCATTACAGCAGGCAGATTGAATTCTAGTTAACTTTATATATTCCGGTTAACGGCTCACTATTGATCACGGCTCTATCCATATAACTGAGGACTCCACCACGCGGCTCCTATGCGCTGGAGAGGGTTTAGTGGCCAATCATCGAACAACTTCATTCTGTTCGACGGCTTCCCACAAGGTCTAACAACTGTCATGTAAAGTTAGCTCATAAAATATCATTTGATTAATTAAAATTATTAAAATTTGATTAATTAAAATTACTACTAACAAACTCTTTCTAAAATTCTACAAAACTGCTTCTCTGTTTAACTCAAATTAAAGCCACTAAAATATATATTGTATTCATAATAATTCCTATAATGTTTCGCCAATACATTGGTTAACAAGAAGGAACTGATACACAGGGATTAGAACCTTCCCGCGTTTCACTATGAGTATGAAAATGATTGTATTTTAGATTTAAACTACTTTTTCATAGCACCAGGGAACTCTAATGAACTATGAAGTTATCATCATCACCTAAACCCATCACGGTCCACGAGCACGGGTACAGACCCGTAACTTTCTCATTTAGAGACTTAACTTTTAGAGACATTCAGAGAAGAATCTCTGAATGAGAAGGTTAAGGCCATAGTCCACCACGCTGGCCAAGTGCGGATTGGCAGACTCCACACACCTTTGAGTCTTGCAAATTCCCCGGTAAGCAGGTTTTCTCGCGATGTTTTCCTTCACCGTTATAGCGAGTGACATTTAAATGCTTAAGACGCACATGACTCCGAAAAGTCAGAAGCGCCCTGGGATTCGAAACCGGACCCTCGAATCACCGCTTACTTTACGCTCACTTAACGGATGTCAAAATTTAACAATAAAAACTCCCTACATCAGTTGATGATATGTAATATAATATAATAAAATATGTCTAAAACCTAGTCTAAACAAATAATAAGAAAATTCCTATGTCTATTCTTCAAAAAGCAACCGTGTTGTAATAGGCTAGTGAATTTAACGTTGGTATCTAGTACGAGAGGTTCCGATTTAAAATCATCTAATTTTCAAAGTTCTTTGTTACAAAAGTTGAATACTACTTGCTATGGTAAAGAAAAACGTAAGGACTTGAAAACCTACACTCATCTGTTCCTTTTTAAGGTTCTATTTTCGCTTAGGACATGGTTTGACAAGTTTTCCTGAATTCAGCCACTATGAGCTTTAAAGATTATCGTACATGTTCCCTTTCTATCCATAACATTATTCTATCCATAATTCCTTCGTCGTTGTAACAGTTAAGTAAACGTAAACCTCAAGGCTGTTCAAGGCTGCTTTATTAATTTCATACGGTATCAGTGTGTCGAGGTTTTTCAATCGCAAAGAAACCGCTCTGACCTGGTTTGCAGTGGACCGCCTCTACGAACACTTGTCTTACGTTATTATCAACTGGATATCACGGAGTTTGTTCAATAGGTCAAAATTGGAAAAGAAACATTGGAACGAAAAACGTGCCATGTTTTTTTTGTAGCTCTCCGGTACACTCCGGTAAGTAATTTTTTGGGGTCAGTTTGGGCTACCTATGGCGAGAGAATTATTCTCAATAGCGTATAGTTTCTCAAGCTATTGCGATTAAATTAAAAGAGAAAAATGACAGTAAATTAATAAAATGCAATCAAATTATTTATTTGTCAGATGCCGTTTGCTTTTCAGTAGATGAGTCCAGGGCCATAGGGACCAGCGCATCCACAGGCGCAAGATCCAGCGATGGAAACGGTACCAGCAGCGCAGACGGGACCTCCGAACTCTACAGCACCGAGGATGGGAACCTGTCCAGCGACGAGGGTGGTACCAGCGACGGGCAGCTCACCAGCGACAGCGACCTCACCGATACCAGCGCCTCCGTAGGCACCAACGGGGCCAGTAGCGAGGGGACCAGCAGCGAGGGGACCAGCGCCGTAAGGTCCAGCGATGCCGTAGGGACCAGCGAGGGGGCCAGCAACACCGAAGGGTTCAGCAAAAGCACCGTAGGGAGCGATGGCAGGTCCGATGCACTGTCCGCAGACAGTCTGGAAGCATACGTTAATATATAAGGTGGTTTCGCGTTTTGTTTAAAATTTTGTTAAATTCCCCCTAAATCGCGCGAGAGGAAGAAATTAAGATCTTTTAAATAGTAGTAATTTGGCATTGTTTTTAAAAGTTGTGCCGAGGAGTTTCTTTCGCCGTTTCTCCTCCTCTTTATTATGGCACATTTCCAAAACGGTGGTAGATTCCAAAAACATTACGTTTATAAGTGTATTGTGAAATAGCTACATGAAATAAATGATTTTTTACTTTAACTTTTGACTTTTTCTAGCACATTATGAGTTGTAGGTTGTTCAAAATAATTATGAATCAGGAAAGATCATGTTATAATATAGGTATCCGATTGCTGATACGACCCGAGTAAAAGTAATAACTATGGTTAGATTTATATGTGAGGTGCAGGTTTATCAGCTAAATGCTTTGTTCTGAAAATCTGAAGAAATCGTGAATGGAGCTTACATAATGAATTTAAAAGAAAACTAATGTTGGATCTGTAAGCTTAACAGGTTAAAGAGTTGTTAGGGAAACTGTAGAACCTAAATTACACATAGCCTTCTTGCCTTTTCCCGCAGGAAAATTTCGAAAAGATATGAAAGATGTCCCATCTTTCAAAATTGGGTCTCCCCAATTTTCAAGCAGTTTCGCCGTCTACATCTTGCAGTGGAATTGCACTTGATTCAAAAAATCCTTTTACTGGACTAAAATGGTTACTGAATTCAATGGATTTTGGTGATGATTTACGAGTTTATCTGCACCAATCTAGCGCTGAATTCGACTGGACCGGGATTATACCATATACTGGGCAAAAGGGAACAGGTGAAACAGCCTTCTAAATTCCACCCGCTGTCACTTATTTTTAAAGGTAATCACGCCGAAATCTTACCTGGAGCAGACAACCAGCGAGGACGACGAAGGCGAAGGAAGACATGTTGGTTTTCGGAGTTGATCCTAGAATGATGTTAAATGCCACAGAAGATTCTTTTATACCACTATTTGTTAAAGTTTCGTCACATGACGAATAGACTACGTGATGTTTTTCGTACAGTATAATTTGATTAACAAAAATACTGATTGAGTTAAATTTCAATTTTGATGTTACCCAACAAGTGCTGTCATAATTGGTTAGGGCTTGTAAAGAAATGGTATGTTTAGAAATTGTAGAATTAGTTTAGGACAAATTAGCTCCAAGCTATTAATGTCCTGCTGAGTAGTCTCTTCTCCAGTGAGGTGACTCTTGCTGCTCCAATGAAGAATGACAGGTACCCAAGGACTGGAAATTTTGTCATCCTAAGGCCTCAGGGCTAAACGAAGACTATCTGATAACTGGGGAATCATTTTGCCATCTGCGGCACGCTAGCTCTCATGAAACATGCCAGAGGCGAAACAGGGATCAAAACATAATAACAGGCAATGAAGTGCAAATACGTCATGGCAAATACGTCAGCTTTTTTACATATTACAAGTGAATGCTTGACAGTCCCACTTGATGGTGATCGGCGATGTAGTCTTATTCACTCTTGTCTTGAAGACACCTACTATACTCGAGCGGAATCATAGTTGCTAGTAACTTATTCCAATCGTGTTACGCTATACAAAGGACAAGATATTAAAGTATTTATTGATTTGTTGGTTCTATAAAATCCTATAAAATCCGCGACCTCAATTTGGGTATGTTAAAGCTACGATTTTGCAAAGACAAAATTGGGCAACGTCAGACAATATACATAGTGTCCCATAATTAACGTAATAACTTATAACCCTGTTAAAATATATCTGTTCGACATAGTTTTCCTTCTAGCTTATACATTAGCATAGGTATCGGTCATAATTTTTCCCAGATTTCTATAACCAAACAGTCAAAAAAAAGTAAAAATATTTCATTTCATCATATTGAAACATCGAGCTCACTTAATAAAAGTCAGAAAATTACATACTCAATATTCATATATCATTATTAAGATACCCTAAAATTGGTTGCAAATTTAAAATCCATTACCAATCCCGCGGTATTATAAGTCTTTGGCTTTGCTAGAGTTACCTAGTGTAGGCCAGAAGAAAAAAACCTGGAGGAATTTAGCTACAAATGTCTGAAACAAAAAGTATAACTGTAGAGCTTATTATTGCCCAAACAGATGTATTCAAACAAAAAGCAATTTCAAAAATCCGTAATAATTTTTAAACACCTCTCCAACGATACCACACCTGATGAAGAAACATTTCATCCCCACTTTACAATATTATCACGTACTGCTACAAACTATCCCACTCGAAAACATATTTTTAAGATTTCACTCTAAAAATTTCTTACCATGATAAATATGTATCGAAGGCTTATTTCAGCTTTTAAAAAATGCAGACGGGTATGACAAAAGTTCTACTGAGATGAGGGAACTCTAAAATTTCCACCATGCTAAACCTGGGCAGATTAAGTCGACTTCACAAACCTTCAATAACTTTATAGACAACTCTCAAGAATACAGGATTGTTCATGTTTTACTACACAGAAGCAAGTGACAACTAATTTCGAATCCATAATAATGTATATGTCAGAATGTGTGTTTATATGTTTGTCTTACACTTCGAAACGGAAGGATAGACGTGTTTTTTTGGGAAGATAGTTTTTGGTCTGGAGAGTGACATCGGCTACTTTTTATCAAAATTGTTGCTGCAAAATTGCCGCAAGAAAATCCTGGTCCACACTTTGAAAAATTGGAGAGAGGTGCATGACTACAATCCCACCCAGGATCCAAGATTCGAACCCTGTACCTCCCGTTCAAGAGACCAATGATCAAACCGTAAGGTAATCATAGATCATCAAAAGCAGGATCCACCAACACCACCTGGACATCTCGCGTTAGTACTGTTCGATTTTTACTTCATTGGATACCACGTACACACTAAATTATAAACAAACGCTGACAAACAAGGTCGTACCAGAAGACCATGTGTTGCGTCTAATATGGCTTTCATGTTTCCAGGTAAAACTATTATCATAGATTCCCGAGAATAAATAATCTGTCTCAATAACAATCATAAACAATATTTTTTTTACTTATAATAAGTTAATACTTGACATCGTTCACAACCGATGGAAAGTGGCGATGATGTCTAAGGTTTTGGGCGCACTAACTTAGTGAATGCCTATTCACTCTTCTCTTGAACACTCCTATATCATACGTGGGCGGGAACACGCAGGCAAGTTATTCCAATCCTTTGCAGTACGCATAATAAAAGACGAGGAAAACCGTTCGAACTGACGGGATGTTCACGACATAAGGATGGCTACCCGCCGTACGCCGGGTTGTCCGATGGAGGAAGGGGGATGGAGGAATAATTTCGAACAAGTCCTGCGCACACTCTCCAAAATAATTCATTTATTCATATCCATACGAATCTTACTCTGTTTTTCCTCTTCTTCTATCCTCTATAGCATGTAACCTATTCTTCTATCTTGAATATGTAGTACAGCCTACCTTCTCTCTAACTGGTACCTTTAACTCTGAAGTCCCAAGTTGCCTGGAAGGTTATCACTGGTTAGCAATAAGGCAAATATCGTGCACCTTTTGTTTTTAAATTTGTATGTTTTTATTTTCTGTTGTACAATAAAGAGTATTATTATTATTTACTGTAATACAACGTTCACAAATACATACAGTTTTTCAGTTTACAACCGTTTCGAAAATTGCTTTAATGAGGGAAAGAAGTCAAACCTTCGATGAAACTTTCACACAACTCCAAAGTTATATGAATCTCTTAAGGATTCAAATAACTTCATGATGTTTTCGTTCACCAAAGCAAGTGATAAATTAACTTGTAATACGCAGAAACTTTGAAAATTAGAAATGCTACAGGATTCGAACCCAGGTCTTCCCGTTTCAAATACTATCACCAAACAACATTCAACTTTCACTGCTTAATCAAAAATATGTAAAATACTTCAGTTCGTACTAACATACTTGAACCAATAAAGAGGTTTTTTACGCGATAAGCCGGCAAACGAGCAGTTGAGTGACCTGATGGTAAGTAATCACTGGACATTAACAACATCAGACTTAGATGTTGAATGCGTTGCCTACCAGGAAGGATGTAATAGACCCGAACGACGAGAAGTCAAAGAAGCAGTACATTGCTGAGGCAACCAAAAATAATTAGTACATAAAATGAACCTAGAAACACCCACAATATACCATTTTAAGCTAATAGAAGAAGAATAGGGAGGATGATGACTAAAAATGGGGAGAACTGGCTCTCAAGGCGGTAAACGACGAAGCGCTTGGCGGCTGACCCAAGCAAGAGAGTGGTAGCCAGACGGGCTTCACAAAAAGACAATAATTCTTCTGCTCGCCCTGCCACCGGGAAGCGGTTTCCTGTCCCCTTTAACTGTTGATTAGGGCGTGTATTCTAAGCAACCCCAATGCGGCAATGATCATCACATATTCCTCCAGCAATCAAACCAGGAACCAACTTAGGGTCTTTACCACAAGGCTGTTATGTTGCCAAGGATACGTAATCTCACTATTTGCAGACAGCTGCACTCACAGACTGAACTGTGTCACGTACCTTAGCATGGCAACATGAGTTTCCCAATACACCCTTCAGATAAGCTGGTATTATTTTGTATATAAACCAAGACAATTCTTCACAACATCATTCTGTTTCTTCACAAACAAACTAAACATGTCTTTCAAATCCGCTCTCCTTCTCTGCGCTTCCGCTCTCTTGATCCAGGTAAGAGTTTTTACCTCTTTCACATGTGTACTATGTCTAGCTTCAACTGGTGAAGTAGAAAATACCTTTATGATACTGAAAATCTCAACACTTTGAACGAACTGGAAAAATCTGCAAAATCTTCAAAGCCCGCAAGTAAGGTATGGATATAAGCATGTATTTAACAAGATTCCTTTTTTCAGAGCATCTCTGGCCAATGCATCGGTGCTTGGGATGCTGCTCCCTGGGGAAATGCCTGGGACGGCGCTTGGGGAGCTGGCTGGGATGGCGCTTGGGGAGCTGGCTGGGGTGGTTGTGCTGACGGCTGGGGTGCTGCTCCCTGGGCTGCTGCTGGTCTTGCCGCCTCCAACGGACCCGGCCTCGCTGTCGCCACTGCCTCTCCTCTGATCCCCGCTGGTGTCAATGTTCGGTCTGACAACATCTACGAAGGTACTTTGGCCGCTGGTGGTGCTCTGCCCTTCCTCGGAACTGTCGCTCTGGAGGGTGCTCTGCCCACCGCTGGTGCTGGTGCTGTTTCCTACGGCTGCGGCAATGGAGCCGTCGCTATCACCGCTGAGGATGCTGGAGCCTACGGTCTCGCTGGTCCTCTTGGCTACGCTGGTCTTGCTGGTCATGGTCCTTACGGAGCCTTCGCTGGTCCTTACGGTATCGGAGCTGGATGCGGATGTGGAGCCATCTACTGAACCAAGTAATTGGACAAATCAACTCTGGAAAATAAAATTTGATTGAGCATTATATTACTTTCTCTTTTATTTTCTCTCTCTTTCTGAATTTAACTCTCTCTTTTCGTTTTCTTTCTCACTACATTTCTGTTATTTAGTTGTCTTTATTTTCTCCACTAAGTTATAGGTAATTTTACCACTACTGCCGTCGTTTAAATAAAAAAAATTAAAAAGTAGAAAATAATATATGTATGTAAACGAACATTTCAAATATAAACGGATACTGATCATTTATTCATTATTATAATGATACTTCAACCCAGTTGCACGGGTCATGGTCACGGCAAGACAGCGGTGGCGGGGAGAAACTGACAGGTAACACTTGACAGGAACACTATGACTAATAGGGCTGTCAAACATCCGTCTAGTTCGTTTCCTTTTCATATCACAAAAAAATAATAAAAATATTTACATAAGTAGATATTGATTCGATATGGTTTGTAGTCTTGTGAGGATATTGTATTGTTAGGTGGGAAAACATAATAAAGTTAAAAAAAAATAACAGTCCTTTTCAAAACCGAATTTTAAATACAAAAAGATTGACTTACAAAAAAGAGAAACTTATAGCAAAACATCACTTATAATAATAAGTTGTACTTACGGAGTAATCGCCCACAAATCAATAACAAAATTAACACAAAATTACTCACGTGAATCTTATTTCAACGTATTAATAACAAGATGTTTATTGACCGACCTGAGTTTCTGAATTCTAATATTTTTTAAGCGTGTTTTTCTTTAATATTCTCAAGCTGGTTTGTTCCATTTAATACAATTTTGAGCTACTCGTATATCTAACGAGTACTTTTTAGTTCTCTATAATAATTCGTATTTAATTAACATCTACATTGTTGATATTATAATTTAATTACTTCTCAATGTTATTTGAATTCATGTAATTGTTTTTTTGATGACAAAAATTAGATGTTAAGGAAAATAAACAAACAAAAAGATTCATCAACATTATTATGATTGCAAGTCAACTGTCCCACTGCTGGGCTCGGGTCTCTTCACAATGTGAGGGGTATTCTACCACGCTGGCCAAGTGCGAATTGGTAGACTTCACACTTCTAGAACTTTATGAGGAAATCTCAGGAGTAATCACGGAATCAGGTGTTTATTAACTTTTAATGGTTACGTAAATTGTCCTGCTAATGAGACTTTTAATGGCTTTGGCGTTAATTAACCAATACTGAGCACAGATCGCTCCAAACTGACGAGACTTAGAGCATTCGCCACGCTGATCCAACATATATTAGTGAAGTATGTGGCCAATACCAGTTTTGGAAATTTTTAAGTTGACCGAAGCTTTCTGATTACACATAATTGTCACTGAATTGCAATTCTTAATCCTTGTAACAAAAATAACAAAGAACGTAAGGTGTTTAACGTAATACAGGCAGTGATACTTTGGTCTCTCTAACGGATGGTCTTGCGTTCAAATCCTGCACGCACCTCTAATTTTCAAAGTTATGTGCGTATCAGAAGTTAATTATTACTGCCTAATCTTGATCAAACATCGTGAGGAAGCCTGCAGTCCTGAGAGTTCTACATTAGTTCGTAAAGGTGTGTGAATTCTATCAATTGACCGTCTCTTGACCAACGTGGTGGAATATGGCCTGTACACCTAACTTTAAACCTGACTGCTACCAGGCCGGTTGGTTTAGTGGTTAGTGAACCTGACTGCTACACCGAAGGTCGTAGGTTCGATTCCCACCCAGGTCAAACTTTTCTATGATGA
>DWJZ01000898.1:0-27026 GCA_018249125.1 Asbolis capucinus | reverse complement strand
GGAGGTACGAGGGGAGGAGAGGAGAGGAGAGAGCGTGACGCGGGTCATTTTTAACAAATACACGAGATACACTCTTCACGTTAAATATTATTTATGAGCTTGTAATTATCGCTAACTGTTTCGTACTAGTCCCCGCCTGTGGATTCGCCCGCGCGAAATTGAACAAAAAAGTTTATGTTAAATTAGCGGTTTTTACAATATATTATCTTATAATTGTAAAAGCTTAAGTTACTTCATTTTACATGAGCTATCTACCAGTGGAAGTCCCATCAAGATTGGTACAGCCGTTCCAGAGATTAGCCAAAATAGACAGCCAGATAAAACTTGTAGAAAACATAAGCATTTAGTAAATCACAGTTATTTTAATATTACAGACAGACACTCCCTATACACACAAATACATTTGTATGTATAATCGTATAGACTATTAAAATTACTTAACTATTAAAATGAAAAAAATGAATGAATATCTTATTTCTAAACTCTAATCTATCCCTGTGCCAAATTTCATTCGGATCTGTTCAGTGGTGCGTGAAGAAGTAACAAACATCCATCCATCCACACAATCTTTTGTTCCCACAACGTCCTAACGAGAGATAGAAGATGAAAGAGAAAGGGATAGACAAGAGGGAGAACATACTTAAAGTTATAACTTACAGTTAACAATTCTTCTATCATACTAATATTACAAACATGGAAGTTTGTAAAGATGGCTAGATTGATATATGTTGATCTTTCACGTGAAAATACTAAACAGATCTGAACGAAATTTGGTATCAGATAGATTGCAGTCCGGAATAACACAAATGGTACTTTTTATCGAGACGGCACGTGGGAATAGCGGGTGGAAACTAGTATCACTGAAATCTGTGACACCGATAATATATATCTACCAGCTGACAAACGGAGACGTTGGTTTGCAATATAGATTATAGGTAATTTCAAGGGGGTTGGTGAAGGGTGCAAATTTAGGCTTGTATTTTTGAATGTCAAATTATAATAAAGTTGTCTAATAATTTTAAAAAAAGTTAGGGGTGGACAACCCTTATCACTTAGGGGTATGAAAAATATTGAGTAGGAGTAACTACCATTGTGTCACGAGAATTTTATATATACATAAGATGTAGTCTTGAAGAAGTAATATTTTCACAGTTTAACTAAATTTCAAATTCCCTTTTATTTGAAGCGCAAATTTAAAACAATAATCGCCCCACTTCTTCTACAAATGATTAAGTACTGCATAATGAACTGTACTTCCTCAATCTTGAGCTCAATATTCAATGAACGGCTCCAATAAGGGTGTTCGCACATTACGTCATCCTTCCCCTCACAAGCAACATTGCTCGAAACCCGCAGGTGAATTTATTTTAAGAACAGGGTACGAGGCAGGTACCGTGACGTACACATCAGCTGTTACTGACGAACAGCTGATTGTTACAATAGGTTAGGAATTCAAAATGGCGGAAACCAACCGTCGAACTGCTCTGTAACGGTTTTAAGTTAATTTTTTCGCATTCTGTATTATAATGTTGGGTTGTAGGCAGGATTCCTTATATGACCCTTATTTTTATCAGCAATTCAAAAAACTATTACTTTCAGTACATTTATGTAAATTTCATACAAATCCGATATTTCTGAGACGCACAAAACCACAGACAAAAAAACAAAAATACAAAAACATATTGTTTTGGGTTCCATTCCTTACTAACCCGGGGGTTTCTGTTGGTTTACCAAAAATATATTCCATGTACAGACAGCGATCAATATTAATTTATTTTACATGGAAGTTAATGTCATTTGGGTCCCTATTTGTGAGGTTTGTATAAGACAGGTTTTACTGAAGCAAAGAGAGGATGTTCTGAAGGTAACCTCTGGTTGAGGATAGGCACAGCACGTTGTTAGAATATAGTACCGGTTGCCAGTTGCTCAAATATTGTAAACGGAGTCCACGTGAGAACCACTGTAACTGTTTATCCATCCCGAGGGCCGGCATCCATCCATCCATCAGCGAACACCATAAAAACAACATTAGTATCTAGCTTCTGTTGCGAGAGATATTGAAACCCTTTAGTGAATAGAATAGTAGATTTATTATATTTATTCCGGCTCGAGTCGCCGTGACTCGGATACACCATAATATACACCATAAACTTTTATGGGGTCCAGTCTAGAAGATAACAGGCCGAGCTTTTACACTTTTTACTCTTTTTACGACGACTGGGGTTACCATGGTTCAACGCCAAGGCAGGACACTATGGGTTTTTAAAGCTTACGTGCTTATTACGATTACTTGTGTCGTGGCCAGCTTGGGCGATGTAAAAACACGTGATGAGCCCGAGAACAAATATGTATCTATGCCTGTCCCGGCCGGGATCGAAGCCGGGACAACTCGCCTGAATTTATAGATATTTCTTTAAGGTATGTTTATAGTACATCCCATTAGGTCACAGAACCAAGTACAGCAGTAAAGCTTTATAATAGTTTATTTATTAATTTATTCAATCTATCCTATTGCCGTACACACTATCAAAGTCACTTTTAGTTGTGTATTTATGTAAACACAATATATCACATTCCACACACATAAATAATTCATTATGTTGTTTGATAATTACAAATACATTTATGCGAATTAACTATATCTCATGCTCCTACTAATGAACAATAACAAGTTTGGATATCTTATTATGTGTTTTGCATCGACTATAATAACCTACAAAGAATCATAACAAACATTTTTTTAATTTATTTGTTTGTTATTAATTTAACAATGAATATTGCGACTTTTTATTGATAAAATTTGACTTGAATTAAGCTATTAATTTCTAAACTAAAACATGGTTTTAATTTTTTTTGTTATAAGCTAGCATACGAGCCCACGAGTCATCTGATGGTAAGAGAACGTCAAAGTCCATGGACAACACCAGATTATTTTTTTATACCTAAAGCAGACAAACGAGCAGACAGGTCACCTGATGGCAAGTGATCACCGCTGCCTATGGACATTAGCAACACCACGGGCATCGCCACGTGTTGCCGGCCAAGAAGGAACTGATGGACCCGCTTCTTGAAAGACCCCATGTTATAGCTTTGAGGAAACACCAATGCAGGAAGTACGTTCCATAACATAGACGTCGAAAGGTAGAAAATGTCGTGAAAATCTGACGTGGGCAGTCTAGACCTTCTCAATATGAGGAGAGACCCGTGATCAATAGTGGGTTGAAATCAGCCAGTTCTAAAATACTGGAATATCCTTATAAAATAAAAACGCATACTAAGCCCAGCTGTCCCTTTCGTCTGCGTATTTTATTTGTAAAATAATTGGTGTGGGCGCTGCGGTAATAGGTCCCGAAATGTATGGTAATGTACATCTGATATTTTTGATTTTTTCTCCTCCGTGATATATTCCAATGGTTTCTTACACCAAAAGAAAATATTTAAATTTATCGATTAATACTTATTCATTTCTATTTTATGTTTCACTCGAGCACGAAATGTTGGAGTTGGAATATAAACGAGTTGAGATTCTGTTTGTTTACTAAGTTTTTGGTTAGTGCGTATTAAAATATAGCATTGATAGCCTAGCGGTTTGAACATTGCTCTTACGAACAGCAGATTCTGTGTTCAAATACTGCGGCAAACATCTTTAATTGTATTGTTTCAAAAAACAACATCTGCCGGGTCAGCTAGTACCTTTATACATGAGCTGTTATTTCATTGTGCGTGCTGTATATTATATGTTAGATACTTTTGTAAACATTATTTTTTATTTATTTGTATTGAATAAATATTCTGTGGAATTAGTTAATATGATAATCGTTCGACTGCATTTGCAATGCAATATATTTCAATTATTTAGTTGAATTACCTACTTAGTGTACAATCGACTCCTAAAATTAAGTTTTAATGGCAAAATTTGCTATGAAATACGAGCGTATACACTAGCTTACAGCCACCATCTAGACTGATACCTATTGAATAAAACCAATTGACGCGCCACGAGCGTGTAGACAATGCGACGCCGCGCACGTGCAACGCAGACATTTTCTGTCCTGCTCAGCGACACGACGGCGCCGCCATACTGGCCGCACTCGGCCATACTCGGCACACGCGGCAGTCGGCACTCTCACTCAGTTTCGACACAGATTTCTGCGCGACGAGTGTGTTATAGCCTTGTAGTCATGCCGTTGATAAAAATGGAATCGTTAATCAAAGAAGTGCGCCGGGAACCGAGTTTGTACGACACTAACCATCCTGATTATACTAAAAAGGCATTTAAAGATTTGACATGGAACAAAATAGCCAAGGACTTGAGATATAAGAATGGTGAGTTTGTTTACATACGTCCCTATTTGTTCGCTTCACCGACTGTGATGAACTCTGTCAACTTATTGTTTACGTTTGCGGGAAGTATAGGCATAGTACAGTTTGAAGATTTCGTGTATTGATGTGGAACAGTGAAACTATACCTAGCTATATTGTTAGAAGAGAAGTTATTTACTGTGTTTAGTATTTACGAACGGCAAAGATTTTGAGATATTTTGGTATTAACATTTACCGTTTACATTTGTGTGGATTTTAATATTTGTATGTTTCTCCATATCTGACATGACATTGACAATATTTTAATGAATAAGAAACATTATTTTGGTGGATCAATTTGTCAACTGACAGCGAAAGTCTTTGAAACATGGTTTTAATTATCATTACAGGCTATACTCTTCCTACAATTGAGCTTAGGTTTGCGCTCACAATTAGACTGGTCTAGGCCATAGTGACCCACGCTGGCCGAGTGCGGTTTAATTCACATACTTCGAGAACTTTGTAGGGAACTCGGGAGTACAGATTTCTTTAATGTTTTTCTTCGCCGAAATAATTGACAGTAATACGCACATAACTTTGAAATTTAGAGGCGCGAGCAGGATGCGAACCCAGGACCTGCAGTTCGAGCGACCTACGTTCATGTCGTTCGCCATCACTGGTTGGTTTTAACATGCTGCTTTAGAAATAGCTGACAGTTACATATTGTATCGAGACATTAGACATTATCATAGAATTGTCTACTGATAATGATAACATATTATCTGTTTTTATTAAATTTATAATTCAAGTAAGTTCTTTTTAACTTTCTGACTTTAATCAAACTATTGGTTCCGTATGTAAATAAATGTTGAGTTAAAATTCAATTTAAAGAATATATTGTAAGAGAAAGTGGTGAAAAATCTTAAAACTAACTGACCCAGCATACGTTGTTCTGCTAAAGAAATTATTTCTATTGGACATTCTGCAGCGGAATGAAATATATATTACGAACTATTCTTATTGTTACCAAATACACATAAATGGGCTGAACTGTGTCTGAGGTTGATCAGTTACCGACTGGGGTTAAGTTATTCTTAATATCGCTGTTAAAAGTTAGGCGATGATGGTTAAAGCGACAAAATTTAGGATTGTATGTATTTTTAATGCCATGAAATCATATCATAAAAAAAATCTGTTTGAAAAAAAAATTTGGGATGAGCCACCCATATCACTTAGGCGGATGAGAAATAGGTAACATATTCTCAGAAGTGGGAAGAATTTTCATCAAAATTGGTTCAGCCGGTTCAGAGGAGTATGCTAACAAACACTGTGACATGAAATTTTTATATTATATATAAGGTACCTCCCATAATTCATACTCCATCTTGTTTGTATGTTACATTTCTAACTCCATTGTTGCTTCTGTTATATTTTTTAGTTTTACTTTTTTTCTCTCTCTCTGTACCAGTGCCGCGCGCAGCTGACCGAGTTACCGATACCTGAGGTCAGCACTGAAAACCGATATATAACCGATGTAATAACCGGTACATGCGAATGCCGGACCTTTTCCGGGGATGCTGTTATTATTGTTATTATTTTGTTAAATTTCTATTATTTCTTCGTTATAAATATGTATATTATTGTTCAGTTATAATAAATATTCAGTGTAAAATTTTGTAACATCCCCGAATAAACGATTTTTTTACAAGCTTTTCTTTAACTTATAGCGTATGTTTGTTTATTAGTATTTTAGTTTATTTGTATATTTGTTTGTTACGGGTCAAATCTTGCACGCTTAATTAGACCCACTTCCTCTTACACTACGGAGATGATATTTTGCATACTGCTTCAGTTCCGATGGCAATGCATTTCTATGATAAGGATGATCTGCTGCTATGCTCCGGATTGGCTCCAGACAAGGGACCTCCTTAACAGTTCATAATATGGTTATGACATTTTATGTTTCCTAGCATCAGGGCTCTGTATTAAAGCGTGTGTTTAAACATTTTTAATAAAGCTTGTTTTCTTTCATTACGTAAAGTGGGGATGACTTTCATTTTTATCGTCAACCCCTCGAGTGAGGTGTCATTGGTCTGGTCTTTTAAAGTCATTAAGGGTTTTAGAAATCCGTTTTTTAATTTAGGGATTAGTTTTCGAAATATGAAGCTTTAAATAATTTTTGTTAGCCTCTTGTGCCTACAGAACTAACGGTTGCTTCTAGATACTTGAAAAAAAATTTACTACTTAAATGTCACTCGCTATAACGGTCAAAGAAAACATCGTGAGGAAACATGCATGCCGGGGAGTTTGCTAAACTCAAAGGTATGTGTATGGCTTTAAGCTAATCACTCAGAGAAGAACCCTGTGCTCAATAGTGGGGCGTGATGGGTTGAGATGATCCTTTAGTTGACGAAGTTATTTAGAATATAATAGGTATATTTCATATTTTCAGGTGAAACAGCAAAAGAAGCATGGCTGAAACTAAGAAATTGCCACAGAGACGCGATGAGGAGACGTTCCAAACTATTGAAAAACGGTTCAGAAGGCATTAGGCCATGGAAACTTGAAAAACAAATGGAATTCCTGGTCCCGTATATGACGAGTCGTGCAGTCGGCGACGTAATGGTTGATAGTTTGAGCCAAGAACTAGATACCAATTCTGAAAACTCTGTAGAGTTTCAACAGACTGACACACACACAACGCAACAGATGGAGGAAGGTTGTCACCTACATACTGCTGATATCTCCATCGATATGACACAAGAACGAGAGCGATTCATCGATGTCTCGACTATGGAAATGCCAAAAGATAGGGAGCGGTATATCGATATGTCCGCTATCGAAATCCCAAAAGATCAGAACCGGTTTATAGATATATCAACACCCAAAATGGATTTTCCTGAGGACGACGACGATTTGAAACAATTCTTCAACACCATGTACTCGATCACGAGAAAAATGCCAGCTCTTAGTCAACATAAATTAAAAAGAAAGATATTTAATTTGGTGTCTGATGAGGAAGAAGTCTACTTGCTCAGTAAAGTGACAGAATCGCAATTGATGACAACTTTTGAGCCGCACACCCACGGCCCAATGAAGCCATGTTATAGTGACGAGAACGAATGACATAGTTTTATTCTGGACGGTGGTGGCCTAGTTGGCCAACCAAGCGGTCCCGGGTTCGACTCCCGGATGTAACAGATAAACATTTCTTCTGGGGTCATGGGTGGTACTAGTGGTGACCATGGTGATGATGCGAGTGTTTTAATACCTATGAACTTAACGAATAATTTGTTATAGACGATATCTCAGAATTACTACTAATGTTATAAATGCGAAATATTGCGAGTATGGACATTTATGGATGTTTGTTATTCCTGCACACAGAAACGAATGAACGGATCTAAATAAAATTTGGTACAGAGATAGATTACAGTCTGGAATAAAACATAGGCGACTTTTTATCAACGTACCTATGTATGTACCAGGCAGGCAAAACCGCGCGTTTAAACTAGTTATTGCTAAGGATATTTAGAACATAACAAATCCTATTTTTATATATATCGATTTGTATTTGAGTGCACTAATGTCAGAATTAGCTTAACAGATATGATGCGGTTTTCGCTGATCTATTTATATAGGTTATCTTGTAAATAGTTATCGGTGTATTATTTGTAATTATTGTATTAAAGAAATCTTTCTAAAGTGTACAGTGTACAGTTTATAGAAATAACATGTTATATTATTGTATAAGAATTAGAAGAAAATAGGTTCTGTCTATGTTGAACGTTAAAGAAGACAGCGGGTACCGCTGGGTACAGAAGGCTCAGGGCCAGTGAGAGTGGCGTTAATTGGGGGAGGCCTATGTCCAACAGTGGACGTTGAAAGGCTGATGGGTGGATGCCGAATAAAATTCGCTGTGTATATACGATTAACATGAAATAAAAATGTATATATAATATACCTTTAGAAAAATTCTTAAAATCTCTGTAAGATATTTTTTTTAACTTGAAATTAATTTGTATACTACGTAGGTACAATACCGGGTATAAGTTAATATCTAAATTAAAGTGTGATTTAACATAAGTGTCTTTAGATTGTATATATAATACATTTTTACACTTAAATTGTGTTTCCTTTACAAACCTTACCTCGTACCACTGTGTCTTGTGGCTCGGTGCTGTAGCTTTCTGTCAAAGTACCAGGTTCTACTATTGATAAGGGTAGTCAATTTTCATAATAGTCATGGCTTTATAATGGTCCAATGTAGGCTGGGCCTCTCGTAACTAAGGAGGCCTCGAGGATATAACTTGCGCAGACCACGGTGCCCCAAGGAGGCCGTGTGGGATTAGTTTGTATGTTTGCTTGCACACATTAATCTCAGGAACTACTGGTCCGATTTGAAAAAATATTTCAGTGTTAGATAGCGCATTTATCGAGGAAAGCTATATGCTATATACCATCACGCTAAGACCAATAGGAGCAGAGCACCAATGAAGAATGTTTCAAAATCAGGGGATTTTTTTCCTATTGAAAGCTTTCGCTGCATAAACAGTCAGTTTCGCAAAAATCATGTAAGATAGAAACGAAGTCGCGGGTTAGAGTTAGGGTCAGGCCAAAGTAACTATTCCACGAGGACGAAGACGCGGGCAGAAGCTAGTTATACATATATATTATCTGATATATTTTTTTTATTATAACGATACAAACCAACCAAAAATATATACCTAAATAGACATTTTTAACATTAATAACACAATTAGAATATTTTTATAAAGGAAACTCAGAATCTATATTTAATTCTTAATAGACTAAGCAATGATTTAACTGAACATTGCTCAAGCCATTTCCAAGTACATGTACAAATTCTGTACTAAGAGACGATTTAAGTAACCATTAACGAGTGAAATAATATTAGTAAGTATAAATGTATATTCTTCCTAACCGTACGCTGCTGCCTGCCGAACCCGGCGCGTCGCGCTCTGCGGCCGTCCCGCTCTCCCACCGCGGCACCGCCAACAAGCCGCGTCGCCAAGCCACTTTCAACTCATGCTCGCTTTTACATGTCTTTTCACTTTTTTTCTGAGCTGAATGGGTATTTAAGTTCTTAACTAAGGATTTTTAAAGCTCTTAAATAAATCTTCAAATTTAATTTGAAAGCCTAGTGCATTTAATGTGCGTTTAATGCGACATCATGCCTTATGGAAATTTAGTATAGAACTTGGTAAAATGACTACCATCCTGTTAATGGCCACTTCTGAGCATTGCGAACTCCTCATGACTGAGGAAACACACCACCACGCTGCTTAAAGTTGGCCTCATATAATTGATATATTTAGAAGCAATACACGGACTACAATAATAATTGACTCGTCTGTTGGTTTAGTGATTAGTAAACTTGATTGCTACGCTGAAGGTCGTGGGTTCGATTCCCATCCAGGACCAACTTTTCTGTGACGAACATGAATGCTTGTTCTGTGTCTGACTAAAAATATCACTGCAATGCAAGTATTAAATATATATTATGTTATGTTTATTAGTTGTCTGTTCATCACAGTACAAGCTAAGGCTTAGTTTGGGTTGTGTGAGTTGCCCAAATTATTATTTTTTTAATAAAAACCTACGCAACATAATTACTGCTCATGAACCGGGAACAAACAATCATCTGTCACATAAAATGCCTGTGGCATGTAATAAGCCAGGAATCCTTCTCTTTGCAGGCAAGTCCCTATACCACATTTCATCCAGATCCGATTCATAATTTTATCGTGAACGAGTAACAAACATCCATCCATCCACGCTCATAAACTTTCGCATTCATAATATTAGTGGGATAATAAGTAGTACACGAAAAATAATAGAAACTTTGACTCGACCAGTGTTTAAGTTGAAATGACATCACTGCGACTTGCGTTTTTGCGACTTGCGTTACTGCGACTTGCGTTTTTGCGACTTGCGTTACTGCGACTTGCGATTTTGCGACTTGCGGTACTGCGACTCGTAACCTTCCCTCTAAAAATTTCCAGTTAGTATCGTTGGACTGGTGTTACACTAACGTTTGTACAGTTAGTCTAGATATTCCAGTCGTTATTTTCAAGGACCTCGTTACAAAAAACAAAGTTTTTAAGAACATATTATCTCCACTGTACCACACAAGAATTGTGTTGGATGAGCAATAATTCCGTGCTCCGGAAGGCACGTAAAGCCAGCCAGTTGACACCGTTAGATAGCAACCGTTAAGCCATGTGGGGGGGGCTGCGAGCGGCAAAATACTCTTTCGATATTTGGGTAACTATCCCTTCCACCAATCCAAAGCAGCGTGGTGAGGCCTCTAGGCCTCCTCAGTAATGAGGAGAGACTGTCATTCACGGGTTGAAGGAAAAACCCTGTTCGCCTGTCCGTTAGGACGACCTACAATACTAAGCCTATTCTCAGGTCGGCAGACGTGTCGTTAAGGATGAAGTAGTTAGCTTCTTGGAAATAGGGCTTCGGGTGGCTTGGTCATTAGTATCTAATTATATCAATATTCTTTTTGTTTATTACTGGTATCATCAATTCTCATGTAAGCCCCTCTACCACCTAGCCAGCTAGCTAACCTACCACTCTCATTACCATATTACTCTTGAATCAGGAATCAACCCAATCATATCTGGTTTAGGCTTCTCAGACACAATTCTTTCTTAGTTATTAATTATCTTACCGTTGGTTTGACAGATGTGGGTGCAACAGGAACCATTGACCACCATACTCCATCTGTACTGACTGTTTCCACACAAAAGATATGTCGCTGATCGATAAGTTCGATCATTATCCTGTTATGCGCACCCCAGGAGTTTGGTCCACCGCTCCCGGTGTCACAAAGGGAGTCCTGGTATCGTGTTTACAACACGGTCCACCCCGGGTCCACGTGGAACAGTACTATTGTAATACTCGTAATAAGTCAGTACTAACAATGATTTCGTATTTCAAAAGAGTTGAGTTTTGAGGCTATTTGTGAATATACAAGGTACATTTGTTGATAAAATCCAAAAAGTAATGGATAAAATTTTCCGCCGTCCGCGGCTTCGCCTGCGTTTTGTGTTAAAAAAAGTAATCTTCTGTGTTATTTCAGACTAAAACCTATCTTGATGCAAAATTTCGTCAAGATCTGTTCAACAGTTGCGTAAAAGAGCGAAAAATATCAATCCATTCATCCTCACAAACTTTATAATAATTTTAATACAATATGAACCACTAAATAACTCCGTTGGCCAGCAGGTCCACCAAATCTGCACTTGGTACACGTCAGGACACCTTATGACGAAGACAGCAGAGTATACGGAATCCAGTAACCCTGCCGTAGCTCCGCCATCAGAGCCGCGAGCCGCCGCCGCGAGCCGCCGCCGCACGCCGCAGCGGCTACCTGCATCGCCTGACGCAATACCAGCCTCGGATCCATCATCGAGCATGACAAATATTTATATAGTTACTGACTTGTATGGAAACTGGTTTGATCTATTAAATCTAATCGATGAAGTGTGTTGATTTTATCGACGGTCACTTTTAATGGATATAAACTTATGTTGTATGTAGGTAATGGAATCAGTAACACCCAAAATTAATATAGGGACTCTTACGGTAAAATGCGGCCAAATGGATAGGTCGTGCGATGTGGCAAGTGATCGCCGGTGTACACGGTACCAGGGTGAGTGATAACATCAATGGACTACGCCAACACTCCGCTCCAGAATAGATGACAGATGGAAGAGGGTGATTAAACGGGAGAAAGAAGATCCATTTGGTTTCTGGTGATGGCTTTGCTACGGTCCTATCAATACATACAATAAATTTGTACCTGATTTGTGGATTTGGGGTTTTTGACAAGGAATACAACAGAAGACAAAGATTTTTAGATTTGTTTATGCTTGTCTGTTCGTCAGTGCGTTTGTGCTCGCTAATCTCAGAAACGGCTAATCCGATTTGAATGTGGTTCACTGATGTACTGTGCCAAGCTTGGATTAACATTTTGTTAAACTAACATTGGTCCACGAATAAAAGATATGTCGATTTGTAGAATCCAGTCTGTAGCTATACCTAAGAGAAGTAACATGAGTCACTCAACAGAAAAAGAAAGTTCACAGGGGTTGTCAACTGTTTTTTGGCTAAATATAGTATTTCTTTAAAAAAGGCTTTGAAAATATTAATGAAAATTATTAATATACTAGCTTTTGCCCGCGACTTCCTCCGCGTGCTCGTGGTCGTGGTGATGAGTGGTGGTTAAAATGCTGCCCTATGCCATATGTTAATTACTTGCGAATGTATGATCGGTTAATGTAATACATTTTCCACCCGAGTGCCCAAGCGCCCGCCGGTTCAAAATTTAATTTTTGTCTGTGTGCCTTTGTCACTCAGTGATAATGTAGCATTCTAATGATGAAAGAATTTTAAAAATCCAATCAGTACTTTTTGAGTTTATTCATTACAAACATACAAATCTTTTCTCTTTATTATAAGTGTGGATAATACAAATTGAATGTACATTTAAATCCTAGATATTATAAATACTGTTATAGAAGTCGCATATCAATAACACTACAGGTTTAGCATTGCTGAGATTGACTAAAGTAGTGACAAATAACACCAATTCTGCAACACGTGTGTGTCCCTGGTGGACGGCGGTCGCGGCAGACTGGCAGGGGGCGCGCTGACCCACTTCCACCACTGCTCACCTGCATCCTGTCTCTGCCGTGACCAATGATAATTACTGATCATTTTGGCGATAATTACGTTTTTTGCCAAATTAATGCAGTCCCACACATAAAGGAATTTAACAGCATTGTTAAGGATCGTCATACTCTATGTGTTGGCAGTGCTTCTGCGAATTAATGTGACAGATAGATGTTTGTTCCTGGGCTATATGTATAATTTGTGATACGATTTATACTGTTCATGCTAACCGCGGTAGGATAAGTCCTAGATCGGAGTATGAGTGTGTATTGTGAGTGGGTATGAGTTTTTACTATAACTAAATTTACTTTAGCCATTTACCTACAAATAAATTGCAACTAGCGTAAAAACTCAAAAAACCATTTGCTTTATTTCATGTATGCATTTTGCATTTGTAATACCAACGCATGGACATCAATTATTTTAAGTCTCCCATCGTTGGTGTGCCGCGACGAAGACAACAAGAAACAGTCCATAAAATAGCTGTTTTGTGTCGACCTTCAATAATCAAAAACTTTTTATTCTATTTATTTAATTCCCCAATTATTCCCACAATTCATTCTATCGAGCCTCCAGAGCGTAGCGTAGCGGAGACCTGGCGCTGGTCGGCTGGAGTACTCTTCACAGGAACTTCGAAAGACTCCTCATACTTGTTAAAGTCATAAGGACCTGGGAAGATTGAGAATGCTCCTAACTTAATTCTAATATTTTTTTTACCAAAAAGCTTCGAAAAGTGCAAGGGTTTTATGTCCGTCCGTAACAAAGTTGAATAGATTATATACATATGTTTTTCATTTTACATGCATTAGCGATCAATCAATGTGAACGTCATAACAAGTTAATGTTTAGGTAAGTCGATAATACACTACGAACATGCTGAATTTCATCTAAGTTGGTCCATCAGTTTCGGAGTCGCCATACAAATTTTAACCAATTATCCTGCGGGAACGAATCCCTTTCCTGGGATGAAACTTGTCCTATAACCACTGTCGGGTTTTAAAGTTCAATTATGCCAAGTTTCATACAAATTTGTCTAGTATTTTAAGCATGAAGCTTGAACAGACAGACAGGCAGATAGAAAGACAAACAGAAAGACAATAAAAAAAAAAAATGTCTTTGTCCATACCAATAACAAAGCCTGCCTGCATCAATATTTTCAAAAAATAATGTACAGAATTGACCTGGTACAGCTTTATTATTTGTGCAGACTCTGCTGCAGCGGACGGAAATTCACTAATCTAAAAAGTCATCAGTTTCCTTCAATGGGAAATAAGTGATACATGCTAAAAAATATTGGTATTGGTCTATAGGTTTCATGATTGTTTGACAAACTTTGGCTGTAATTCAAATTCGAAATTCATTTAGCGATACACTTATCAACGTCAACATTTCGTAAATGCTTCATTCGGAAGAAAAAACTGCCTGTCGCACTTCCAAGGCATATATTTTTTATATATTATATAAAAAGTACTGTTTCAATATTTTGGTCCCATACAATTTTGTTTGCAGCTTTTGCCGTGTACGGCGTATGTTCTGCATAAACACTATGTGGAGAGAGTTCAACAAACCGACGGAACACAACTTATTTGTATTGTTACGCCGTGTTCCAGTTTGTGAATGTTATCTGACAGAGAAAACTTTACGATAAACGATGCATTTTGATGCAGACTTAAATTTACAATGCAGACAAAAGGTAAACTTTCGCGGGATATCGAATCAATCGGGAACGTTCGGCTATCTCCGGCGCCGCTCGGCCGCGCTCGGCTCAGCTGACGCGATCTGTTGCTATGTGCACTTGCTATAGCAAAAAGCGGACGCTTTTAAATACTCCCAAATTTACGTGACACTGCCATTTATTCTGTATTATTTTGACAGCTTACAATATATTTACCGAGTATTTTACGCGACGTGCTCGAAATTTGACAGCGTTAGGAATTAACTTGTTTTCATCCAAACAACACACTAGATAAATTAAGGATCGGTAACGAACCACCTCGCATTTAAACATATATTTTTTTGCTAATACAACGTTAATAAAATGCGACAATGCGCTACATGGAACAAAGAACTTCTTTGTTCGTTCAAAAGAGTCCTAAAAACTCCATAGCAAATGCAACTAAGTCGAGCCTACGTGACCGACCCGATGTGCGCCGCACACCACCAAACGTAACTGTTCACGGACGCGACCCAACGCACACACGCACGGACGTGGTTAAGTCGCGCGCCATCGCCGAAACGACGTAAGCGCCGTCGACCTTCACAAAGAAACGAGCACATCTTACGACCTTACTGCCTAGGGAACAGAGGCGATTTTGTCGAAATTATGTTGATGGCTATTAAATCATGCTGGTCCGGAGCTGTGTAATAGCTCCGCTACTGCATTTATGGCAGAAGTCTGTAGTTGCCAACCTTTTTTGTATTAATTTTTTGTAGTAACAGTTACGTTGTCTTAGTTGATAGGCCCCGCCCACTCGATTGTGTTAGGACAATGCTTGCTAATGTTGATTGCAGTGAATTAGCGCTGTTTTAGCGAGTTTCATACTGTTAATTGGTCTACATGCATGTCTCTGAGCCGACTGTAGTGGCTCTCCCGATACGGAATATTCATTATGTTTCTATCGCTGTGCTGCTGGTATCATCTGCTACAGTGTTGTTATATTGCATCGTCTGCTAATGACAGTACATACTAACAAACAATAACTACATTGTTCAGTGAGTTAAGGTCAGAGTGAATCACCCATATAATTCCCTTTTTAATCTAGTTTAGAAAGTACATAATTACCCTTACAATTCGCCCTGCGTGGTGCAGTATGCTCTTGGCCTCCTCAGTTATGAGCCATAACTAGGCCAGTGATAGTTGAAGTCTACACAACGATAGGCCGTGTATAATGTTATATGAAAGAGAAAAAACAAAAATATTTCGTCACAATAAGATCAATCAAATGATGGTATTTTGTATGATTTAAAATGAGTAAAACCAGCGAAAAAGGTCGCACTCAGCGGCACCCGCCGTTGTTTCGTACAACCTACAATAGTCATACATATATATAAGAATGTTTAACATACATATATATAAGAATGTTTAACAAGTATTCATAAGTTTCATTAGCTATCAATATAAATAAATACCAACCTAGGACAATCCAAGATGAACCAGGCTTTTATACTGAGGCCCTAATCTAATTATTACATAATTTAAAAACCTGAATAACATTCAACTGTGAACTATTTACGAATCTGGATAGGTAATTCTCATCATTTTATAGGTTAGTATTGACTGTCACATTTATTTCCAAATTCTCTCTTCTTTTTTCGTAATTACCGAAGTATGCTTTAGACATGAATTACGGAAAGCCATCCTAAGCAGTGGGCTAGTATGGTTTGAAGACATTACGGCTTACCATTATTGATGGAATTGGACTGGATTGAAAAATTAGTAACGTGTTAGCTACCAATAATGCAGGTTGCAATAGACACACAAGAAGGAAGTCAACTCGAATGCCTTCCACTGCCCTATTGGATTTAGTATTTCTAAACACTCATCTCGCATTTTACTGATAACATAAAAAAGATGTAAAATAAAGTCGCCTAGAAACTGAGCACTAAACTGATATAAGGTGAAAGTACAGGGATGGCCCACAAAAAGGTTGCCGATCCCTGCCCGGTCCCGAACAAGCCCGCTTGGTAACAGGGGAACGAAAGCGATCTGCGCCACGTCCTAAAACCAACCTTATTTTAGAAGCATAAAGATGAATTTCGACTGTAATGAAAAATAATTTCCGTTCAAATATCAAATGAACCTTTATGTCCTGCACTTAAAGCCTAAATTCCTCTGCAGTTCACCGTTGTTATTGATCGAAGCTTATGCGAAAAAGTTTTGTATTACGCAGATAAGGTAACCTATTCGAAAGCGTAGTTCGACGCATCCTTATCTAACAGTGTACGAGTGAGCAGGAGGGAGATATTCGAAAATAGTGTATGATGTGAATGATACACACGCAAGCTGAAGTGACAGGTTATTGGAGAGAACTCCAAATTTCCTACCTTCTTTAAAGTGCGTGGGTGAATTAGGAGAATAATAGGTGACTCTATGGCGCATGGAATAAGGTCCAATTTTGTAGTTCTTGTCCTTTGAAAGCAATTTTTGTAATGGACAAAGGAGTGCTCTATAAAGTATTTAATTAGGGTTAGTTAGTCCGTAATCAATATATAATATCTGTAGCTGATCGCTGTCTGTACGTGGGTAAACTTACTAGGGTTTTTTAATAGAACAAAAATGCAGGGAGTTTTAGAAATTTTGCCTGTTTGTTAGCCTTGTTTATCTATTTGAGCACCCTAATTTCAGAAACGACTGATCCTATATGAATGCGGTTTTCACTAATTTACAAACCTTAGGTATGCTGAAGCGAGGTGATGGAATTCACCGGTCAACAACTAAACTGAGAGGATTTTCTCGTTTATAAAAATGTTATTTTTGAGTTAGAGATAATTTTAATGAACTTATATTTTATTCTCATTGAAAAAGTTGAGGAAGCGCGCCCTTATTTTAGGATCCTTTCCCGTTTATTTCCATTTTTTCGTAATAAAGGGACAAAAAGGGTCCGTCACCGAGATTTCGAGGTTCCTGTAGCTTAGTAGTGACTGTGTGAAATGAGAGGTTCATGGTTCGATTCTCGGTTAGCGAAGAAATTTCGTGACAAATTCAATACAATTCATTTATGTTTTAATATTGGTCCCTTAACCATGTGCACACCTATAGAGGTGTGCACATAATACATTTGTTCTTGGGTTAAGTGGTTCTATGTGTTGTGTATGCCACGACAGGTTATCCTAGGATGTATGAGTGTGTATGTGAGCATTTACATATATATTAGAAACTTTCATAGTTTGATTTTCACCATCAATTCGAACTGGAGCATCGTGCCATGCCCTAGGCGTCCTCAGTCACGAGGAGAGGCAAGCTCGTAATAGTTTATTAATGTGTTAAAACACCATAAAATAAAGTTGAAATGTTATTGTGTTTATGTTGATATTGTCGATGGGTTTTCACCGTTCCACTCCACAGCTATACCGATGCGAGGCTCGGGCCCCACTCACACGCGGGCTTAGTGCGACTGGTGGACGTCACGTAACTTTGCGAACTCTCAGGAGTGCAGATTTCCTCACTTCCTCCTTCACCCGAGCAAGTGATAATAAATATCCATAACGCAATAACTTTTCAAATTATTGCGCGCAGGATTTGAACCCGGAAGCTCTCGTTCGAGAGACCTACGTTCAGACCACTAGGCCTTCACTGCTCTTTATCTATGGGCTATAATTGTTACAAATATATGCCTAAATAAAAATAGAAGAAATAAAACTTTGTGAGAGATACCAAAATTAATGGAAGTAAACTAGATTGCCTAGATAATATTCTCCATGACGTTTTTCACAGTGCAGTAAGCAGCTTATGAAGCTGATGTAGTGAAAAACAGGTCATTTGTCCGGGATTACTGGCGGATAGGAGGGTGCTTCGCCCCGGATTATGTGCAATTAGCCGCGATTTCATCCCCTACTTAAAATTGTGTGCAGATTCAACTTCAAAGTGCAGTTTCAAACCAACAGCGTAATGGTTTTAATGTAGGCCGCTCGAACGCGAGATCCAGGGTTTGAATTCTGCACTCGCCTTTAATTTATCTATGTGCGTTTTAATAGTTAGTCATCGCTTGTCTCAGTGTAGACAACCAACTGAGGAATCCTGCACGCCTGCGAGCTCACCATACACTGCTGCTTGCTGCGAGTTGACGAGCGTGGTGGACAATGGCCTATACCTCTCATTTTGAGAGAAACAAATGCAGCTGTGGGACAGTTATGGGTTGCAATGAGGACGATTTTGGATTTGATTTGGATTGGATGGTTCACTACTGAGTAAGCGCCTCCCCTCTTATTGAGGAGGTCTAAGATATATTCCATCACGATGCTCCAATGAAGATTGGTGGAGCGCTCTGATCCATAAGGGCCTTCGGGCTCCATTACACCAACGAGAGAAACAGCCTAGACCTCAGATAACAGGCTCACGAGTGGGCTAAATGGGTGTAAGCAAATACACTTTTTGTTCTGATGCTTCATGTGTGGCCCTCACCAACTGAATCATTATTTATCTACCGCTAAACAGAACTCGTTAACCGTCGCATGTCGATCTGTAAGGTTTCACGAAAACGAAACAAATTAAGCGATTCCCTAAACTATAAAACTCAAAGCGAATGGCTCAAATAAACACGCAGGCACACGCGCGGGTTTACGACGCCGCCTGATTGTCGCTTTATTGCGCTTCCGTTTGTCGCGCGTGTCGCTCAGGGTACTTTCTGCCGCGGTTATTTTGTGGCGGCGTCCCCGCGCCTCGGGCTCTTGCACATAATGGAAATATATTATTTCGTCATACATAGATCGCTGATTCTCAAAGTTGTTCAGACACTTAGGGATAGAATCTTGGCAGGGTAAACTTTGAGCAAAAAAACAATTGTCCAGGTCCATAAGTTGTACCTAAGTGGGGGTCCACGCAATTTTGAGAGAGAAAACAAAAATGCTTATAAAGGAAGATATGTAAAAAATGACATTAAAAGTAACTAGAGAATTACATTTTAAGCGTGATCTTCGAATAAACAAACTTGGGAACCTTAGTACGTAGGCCAGGTAACAAAGACAGCAACCCGAGGGGCCCTGACTTAGTGTCTGGATGTGTTTCCACAACCGACATGTTATTCTTCACCTTACTTGTGCTCGTAAAGAAAATACACTTTCACTAAAACATATTTAATTATCAAAATGTATTTTACCTTTAATTTGTAACACATTTTCTATCACAAAGTCACAGAGGTAAAATGGTGTGATAGCCTAGTGATTAAGAATTCGGCGTCTTACTCGGGGGGTCCGGGTTCGAATCCTAGGGTGCGCACTTCTGACTTTTCGAAGTGATGTGTGTTTTAGGCAATTAAATGTCACTCACTATAACGGTGAAGGAAAACATCGCGAGGAAACCTGCATGCCGGGGAGTTTATAAAACTCAAAGGTGTGTGAAGTCTGCCAATCCGCACTTGGCCAGCGTGATGGTCTATGGCATTAACCTTCTCATTCAGAGAAGAGATCTGTACTCAATAGTGGGCCGTGATGGATTGAGACGATGATATTTGGTAACGATAAGAATGGGTAAGGCCGAATCTCCTTAGCACTCCTCAGTTATGAGGAGAGATTTGTTCTGTTGTGGGCAAATAATGGAAGGACCCAAAGTGAGGTAGAATATTATTGTAATTTTTGAAAGAGTTCAATTCTTTTCATTGTTGCGGAAGAAGTTATTGATCATAAGACGTACAAATTGTTTTCCGTTCTGTTGAAGAACCGGCTGGTGGCGAATTTAGCTTTGTCAATTCAATCAGAAGCATTTCTTGCACTTTTGTACGAAATAGGAACTTATTTAACGGGGGCAAGGTTCTCAAGTGCGGTAATATTGACTTGAACCAATTCATATCCTCGTCTTCGTCATATTCTATTTCCTTTTTCAACAAATCAAATTTCTTTCTTTCTAGATCTGCAAGCATTTCAACGAAATCTGTTTGTTTTACATTCTTACTTTCTACGGGCGTACTTGTATTAGACATCAACACGTCGCGATATGAAATACCGTCCGTAGGCTCTGCGTTTTCAACTGATTCATATTGAACTGGAAAGTTATCGAAATCACATTGCAAATAAGTTGGATTGTCTGTATTACTGGAGTGTTCTGTGGAGACAGACTTCACTGATACTATATCCTCATCATCCATGTAATCTGCTTCTTCAGTCTTACGGGCGGTAGAATTGTTTTTCCGTGGTCTAATAGAACCCTTGAGAAATTTCATAGCCTCAAAATGTAGCCACTCTCCGGTGTATTCAAGTTCTTCTTCGTCAGTACCGGGCTTTTTGATCTTTTTCAATTCTCTACAAAATGAATCCCGTAAGTTTTTCCATTTACTTTGAGCCTCTTCAGCTGTAACGAAAAGGTGATTGTTATTTCCTAATTCTTACAAACATTATAAATACGAAAGTCGCTCTGTCAGTCTACTTATTCGTCTGTACGCTTTCACCTAAAGTACCGATTTTGATGAAAGTCAGTACAAAGATAGACGAGAATTTAAAAAAAAGGACATAGGACATAAGTCTGAAAAATAAGCCTGAAAGGGTTGAAATAAGAGATGAAAGTGTGTATGAAACGTTGACATCGTCGAATGTTAGACCTCGACAAAAAAATTAATAAATATTTGTTTTAGCGTTTTCGACCAGTAAATTTCGACCTGTGGCAGAATGAAACCTGTTCAACGAGAGCGCGCTCGCAGGAAAAATCAAATCTTTTAGCATACTAACTATAAAGATAAAGATACCCTCATCGTAGACGACGAAATAATATTGTCACCGGCGTTTTACTAAAAGCATCGTTTTTACTACTAATGGCGCTATAACCATTATGAATAATATGGTTATTGAATTTGTTTCGAGTTAAGTGGAAGTAGTGATAAGAATCATTAAAACGAAAATGTCAAAATGATTTTGTCCAAATGATAAAATGCAAATACAGACCATTTATAGTCAAATTCTACCACTACTACAATTTATTGAATGGTAACATTTGTCGACGATACAGTCTACTGGGGGCTTCATGTTCTACTGGTATAAGAATGAGAGGGACGGGCGGGGGAGCGTCGAGATAAAGCATCGTGTTTGGTCTATTTTAAATTGCGTCGTAATATGAATCGCAACTATTTGACAACGAATATGAGGCAATAGGTTATGTTGCTAAGGTCGATTGGTCTAATGTTTTGCTAGAAAAACACTCTAAATGCTAGGTTAAGGTTATGTTTTTAATGACTAGGATACCTAACTGGTAGAAAATATGAAGACTGAATATTAGTACTGTAACGCAGTAATTTTGATACTCACAGGAGCAGCCGACAGATGCCGCAACGTGTTTCCAAGCTCTTTTAGTTAACAATCTATTTCTATAGTTTTTATGTTTTTTATCCCATAGGAGTTGTTGTTCACGTACTTCATGTATTAATAGTTCCAAATCCATTTTCAAAGCCTTTTATTGAGCAAAATCTTGAAATGGAATCCCATCAGCAGATTCAACTGAAAATCCAAATTTTCGTTTTATTTACAATATCCAATGATCTATATATGATAGATAGATATTACAATTTTTAAAATGTTATGGTAAACATTTTCTACAGTCCGATCACTGTGCTGAGTGATTAGATATATAATTATTAGCAGTTTTAATTTCATTGGTTGCAATACAAATTAATGTGACGCTATCAAGACAATATCAAAATGGCTTCCCTCTCAAGATGGCGGATCTCGTACCTACCAGTATTTCGTTACAAAACATCCTTTATTGCAACAAAGTTTTTACAAATGATTTATAAGTAATTAAATATGCTTTCACTCTTGCATTACTATTTTAAATGATGTATTTTAGCCTATAATAATATAAAAATGTTTGACTAAGTACAGTGAAATATTAGCAACAAGGCAAGAATTCTTAATGATACTTACATAAAACCAATTATAAATATATTCCGTTTGAAATTAATTCATAATTTTTGTCCTTTTACTGCTTATTTGTGCAAAATACTCTGCATTCCTACAAAAGCTGGAACACGAAAAACAAGTACGGATCGCGTCGCGTCTCGTCGCAAACTATCGATCGCGCAGCACGTAAGCGACGACGCGATGCTACGAGTGTACCGTCCACAGTCCACGCGGAGCTATAGTACGTCCATCGTTTCTTGTCGCGTACCTTGTCGCGTTAGTCGCTCTCATTCTTATTTATAAAATATACTGGTTTTAATGTTATTTAGATGGAAATATCCTTGTCGCGTTTGTCGTCCATACGAAGTGAGTCCATACCATGTTAGTCTAACAATCGTAGCAGAACTTCATTATGTACTCCCGTATCATGACAGCCCACCAGTGGGCCAGTTACAGATTAAGTAAGACACGGTAAACTACAAATAAATTGGTTTACATTTGGTAAAGTTTATGAATCGTATCGTAGTTGCATATTGTTTTGGTTAATTTCATGACTGAAATACAACATTTACAATCATTCATTTATCTCAACCTATCACGGCCCACTATTGATTACAGGGTTCTTCTCTAAATTAAAAGTTTAAGGCCATAGTCCACCACGCTGGCCGATTACGGATTGGCAGACTTCACACACCCTTGAGTTTTACAAAACTCCCCGGCATGCAGTTTTCCTCACGATATTCTCCTTCACCGTTATAGTGAGTGACATGTAAATGCTATAAACGCGCAGAACTCCGAAAAGTTAGAAGTGCACGCCCTAGGATTGGATCCCGGACCCCCGGGTAGAAGGCCGAATTCTTAACCACTAGGCTATCACGACTTGCTCCATGTGAACCACAACACATTATATTATTCATAATAATAATAAACTCAATTTGTTAGCTCTCGTAAAAAAATAATTTACAATCTGGCAAGCTAGTTACATCGAATTAAGAGCTAAGCTCAATGAATTAATAATAATTTGTTTAATGTTAATCTCCATTGATATAGACGAGGCGGTGATTGGAGTTATTAATCTGATTTATAAAGTAATTATTGTGTAGATTATTATTCTTTATTCTTTCAGAAATTCAACTTATTAACCCCAATACACATATGTCCATCCATCGGCGTCCTTTGCTCCGTTTTCCGAGACGTGGTCTCCATTCGAGGACCTTTCTTCTCCAACGGTTATCGTTTCGTCGAACTATGTGGCCAGCCCATTGCCACTTCAGACGGCTAATTCTGTGAGCCAAGTCGGTTACTCTATATGTATATAGCATCAATAGCCTAGTGGCTTAACTGCTGGGCTCTCAAACGAGAGGGCCTGGGTTCGACTTCAGTGTCCACTTCTATATACCAGCTTCTATATTATTCTATATTCTGTATTCCACCATGCTGCTTCAGTACACATGGGACTCCTCCCCTCAGGGCTCAAGCCAAGTTCTCATGCCGCATAATAATCTCTGATATGGGTTAACGACTATTTAACGACAACGACTTTTATCGACGGCTTTATGTTCCCTTCGAAAAGCGCTTGTAAAAAATATTGTTTTAAATGTTATCCATCGTGGACTGTGTACATTACGCTATGTTTCGGGTGCTCATGATATGTTTCTGTCGCCAATATTTCGTCCCAGTTGCATTGATCATGGTCATCATCACGTAACACAGTATAACGCTTGAGAAATATTTAACACATCAAATCACAACTTGTAGCCCACTGTAGTCCCAGTAGACGCATGTGTTGATTGCCCCACCCCCGGCAGTAATCACCGCTCGCAGTGTGCCCCCTCCCCAATATTTCACCCCTCATCTACCGCCCGCCGTGCGCATTTTCAATTTTATGTCACACCGAATCGTTAAAAAGGAATCGCGCGTTTTGGTAATGTCAGCGGCTTTCAAACTGTACGTGAAGATTTGTTTTGTAATTGAGTTTTCTTCTTTCTTATGTGTGGATGGCATTGTCATTAATAAACTTTAAGTATGATTTTATAGTCAAAGTCAACATCAAAATTCAAAGTCGAAATTCACAATTCATATAGATTGGTATTAAAATAGACTTATGAACATCAACATTTTTTTTATCTGTTATTCTTAACAACCAGATTGAGCTAGAATCGCAAAATTGCGTTGTCATCCAAAATGAAATATTACGCATAGTAAAATAAAGCTAGATATTCTCATAAAAAGCTTAAATAATACAAATTTTTTATTTCATCTTTTTTTGTTCAATTCTACGTCCCAAAGAAAATACAACTGCTAATATTATTTACATGAGTTATAATGGAAAAACCTGGATGAATGCATGATCCCAATTAATAGTCCCGGGATATGATTTTTTATTAGGAAAAGTTTTATGGACTAATCTTGCACTAAACTCAGGAACGCAATATATGCACTATTCAGAGTGAAACGGAGATTAGTGCATGAGAATCCTTCGTTCCATTTTGGTCACATGTTCCTTAGAGAACACTATTCAGTCCCTAGTAGTTGAACCCGCTACTTCGTACGCGCAGGAGTTTCATCTGAGTAACTCCCGATCCCGCGAGATTTCCGGGAAGACAGACTTGTTAGTTTTATATTAATATATTTGTTTAGAAGCTATACCCATTCGCGCAGAAGTTTTTCCCGAGTAAATTCCGATCTCGCGGGCTTTCCGGGATAAAAACCATTCTATATCCAAGTTACCCTCTAACATGTGTGTGCCAAATTTCATGAAAATCGGTTCAGCAGTTTTTGCATGAAGGAGTAACAAACAACCAAACATACAAACTTTCGCACTTATAATATTAACAGGATACTAACACGCGTCATATTACTTATGTAATATAACAACTACTTATAGGACATGAAATAAATGCAGACAGACAGAGCAGCTCAGACAGACAGACAGTGCAGCTTGCAGGCAGCATCTAACTAGCCTACGGAGTTATTCAATCGCCTTTAAATACATTATACTACAACGTTTTTAACTAATTTCAGAAAATTTAATTTCCGCAATAAATGTCATTCCCATACATTTTTTTAACAAGCGTTTAGCGTTACGATAACAGAAAAGGCATTGATCAAGAGGCCCAGAGCAACATCTTCGTATGGCGTCAAACCAACAGTATTTTAATTCATCAGTGCCGCGTGGAGAAGTTTGAGTGCCGCTGGGCAATAACATTGATATCGTCGCAATACATTTCCCGGGGTAATGTCGCGTGAAGCTTGGGCTGGAGCGCACTGGAGGATGCCTCTCCCATCTAACTAACCAGTTTAATATTATTATAATTCAAATAGGCATTGAGCCAGGCACCGCGTTACTAACACCCCAGTCTGGCGTCGCTAACGTCCGTGGCCGGCGGTGATCACCCACCATCCGGCGACTCGTCTGCTCGTTTGCTAGCTTATATATGGCATAAAAAAGACCCTTAAACTGTTATAGCAGCATTTTAACGTGTAAACGATTATAACATTATATTAAAAATAAGTAAACACAATGAATTTTGTAAAAACCAAAAAAGTTTAATTATGGTGTCGTAAATAATACAAAACGGTGACGTCAATCATAGACGCCAAGAGTATAGTAGCGTAACTAAATTTTGAAGTCAAAACCTTAATTTTATTCAGGAATTAATATTATAATGCTGAGAGTTGGTTTATTTGCTTGAACGCGCTAATCTCAGGAACTACTGGTCCGATTTGAAAATATATTTCAGTGTTAGATAGCGCATTTATCGAGGAAGGCTATATGCTATATACCATCACGCTAAGACCAATAGGAGCGGAGCACCAATGAAGAAAGTTTCAAAATCGGGGGATTTTTATCCTATTGGGAGCTTCCGCAGCGTGCGCTGCGTGCAATGAATGACAGAAACGAAGTCGCGAGTTAGCCCAAAGTAACTATTCCACGCGAACATCGCCGCGGGCAGAAACTAGTGCGTAATACTGTAATAATAAAATAGGTATTTTTTCTATACGCACATTACACAAATCCCAGCGCACACTTTACAACAGCTTTCATACCAATATATTTGTTCAATCAATATAAGTCGTCTCCTGTTCTGTGGGGGCTCCGTCGCCGCGGTCGGCTGGCTGCCGCGCGCCGGTCAATGTTTACAATGATCGTCACTCATGGACAGCGGCAGCAGCACAGGATGCAATGCTGCGTTGCCGACCAACTACATACACATGTAACTTATTGTAAATATGTTTCTAGTGTTAAGTATAAAATATTATTAAAATACGTTAAAAATGTACTGCTTAAACCTCACTAATGAAATATTCTAAATCTAATTCATATTGCAATTGTATTCTCATCGATGATTATATTAAACGATACTTTGACAGGCCGGTCGGTGTAGTAGTCAGTGAACTTGACTACTACATCGGAGGTCGTGGGTTCGATTCCCACCCAGGTCAAACTTTTCTGTGATGAACAGGAATGTTTGTTC
>DWJZ01000897.1:0-27047 GCA_018249125.1 Asbolis capucinus | reverse complement strand
AGTTATGTGAACAAAATTAATTAAAAATCTATAACAATTTTTATTGACCTAGTTATTACGTTGTTTTTATTGCGATTTATAAGCAAGCGTAGTTTCTCTGACACATCATGACAATGTGTATCTACGTAAAGTTTACCAATTGAATGATTTGCAAATATATCAGGGCATTTATATGTTATATAAGTTTGTCACATAATATGTCATATTATAATTTTGTCGTTACATGATGTTGATTCGTCCTTGTACGACTCTATATTCAAATGAAATGTGAGTTACGTACCTTATTGTAACTTATAATCAAAGCAAAAAAATAACTTGTAATATGTACGTTTTGAAAATTAAAGATTATATATATGTATAATACATTTTGAACTCAAAACCTCCCGTTCTAGAGACTAATTTGCAAATAGTTCGCTGACCACTGCCTACGGCTAGTGCCTATCTAGTACCTAAAGCTATTCGGTTATAAAAAATTCAATTATTGGCTCACTATTAGGACGGGTCAATCCACTAAGGAGGCCTAGAGCATATTCCACAGTGATAACGGAGAAGTTTCTAAAGGTTCAATTAAATTATTCTTTTATGCCTATTATTATAACTATAAGTAAATTGCGGTACCGATTTCTTTTCTTGTATTCATTTTAACTCTATTAACTTATGAATAGTTTAAGATCGATAGTATATTTCTGTTATATATTTAGTGTTCTAACAATATAGGTATATTATCAAGATAAACATAATATTATCCTAAATTAAAAAGTAACACGTAGGGACATATATCTCATATACATACATACATATATCTCATATACATACATACATATGTATATCTCATATACATACATACATACATATTTTTCATGTGCATTTGTGTAAATACAAGTGAAATAGTACGCTACTGAGTAATATAATGTATATTTTCAAGATCAGTGTGTATTTACTTAATAAATCACACAAAATTACAAGACTTTAACGGTATTTACCTGTCTTAAATTTGAATCATTTAATTCGCCTGAGGAACATATAACTCCCTAACAAAAGTCGGAAATATTATATCTTGTGACAAGACAGAAACTTAATAATATTAGAAACGAAATAATTCTAATAATGTCTAATGTACCTATTACTGATAGACAGTACCAAATTATCGGCTTTATAAAAACACAAATCTTACGTTAAGTTATGGTATACCTGAAGAAGTACTTACCTTTAGAACAGAGCTGCGTCCTCAGCCGCGCGAGTTCCCTCGATCTGCTGCGGCTGCGGCGAGCCGCGATGCGTCTCGGGGACCTTGCCATCTCGGACCCTCTCATCCGGTTCCACACCCACTCACATCTGAACACACATCACAGTACACTGAACTGACAACTCACTAACTCGCGTTGTTTGTAAACAATCTAATGTAAAGCCGTGTTTCGCGGAGTTTGGAGTTCGGTGTCGTGGGGACAGCACGACGGTCGGCGAGGCACTGACGGTCGGTGCTGCTGTTGGGCCGGAGGCCGCGCCTCGGTTACCTCACTGATAACGTGATAACAGCTGCAACGACAGCCTTCGGTACGCCCTCCGGTAGTAAACTCGCCGGCTCGCGCTCCAATTCCCTGTTACTTAATGAGAAATGCAATTGAGATACCATGATTTCGCCATCATCATTTGTAGTCATAGCATGTGCAGTATTATTATTTAACAGAATATATTTTAAACAAAAAAAAGGGAAATTATTAATTGACTATATTTTCTGGTATAAGAAACAACCAATGACTCTATTTGGCTTCTTTTTTGTTTCAAATGTAAACTATAAAATAATTATGTTAGGTAAATTGTTAGTTTGGCAAGGAAGTAAATCCTCAGCCATCATTAAATACTTAGCTATCAGTTACCCAGCCTGGGGACTTCGCTTAATGGGTATTTAGTCGATAAAACAAAACTAGAATTGTTATTTTTTTTATAAATGACAGACAATTAAATAAGGACGGAGAAATAAATAACATAAAATAAGAATAATACTTTGTAAGATAACCTAGCAACTACCGATGTAAATAGAAGGGACAAATAAAGGCTTATAATATTTCATAAGATTTTATTTTTTTATCTGCGTCCGAGGCTCCAAACTACAGGAGTAATTTAAATAAATCTTTAGTCAATATGTCAGTATGTAACTTCAGTAACATAGGCTACAAACATACTATCCCGGTAAATAAAAAGGATATTTCCTAGTGAGCGAATTTGGAAACAAAAGAAGTTGAAAGAAAGCGTTTTTTGTTAACACTGTTTCAACGGTAAGAGATCAGTTGTGTAGAAAAGTTGTAGAGTTTGAAAAGCTTTGATAGACCGGCTGATCTAGTAGTTCGTAAACCTGACAGCTACACTCAAGGTCTTGGATTCGATTCCCACCCCGAGTCAAAATTTTCTGGGATAAGCAGGATTGTTTGTTCAGCGTATCTGGGTGTAAACATCTATATAAGTATGTATTTAAAAATATATAATGTTAAACAGTTGTCTGATCACCATAATACAAGCTAACGCTTAGTTCGGGGTCAGTTGGCCGTGTGTGAGTAGTCCAAAGATATTTATAATTTAATGAAAATGTCTACATAAAAGTCAGCAATAGCATATGTCTAACTTTTGTATTTTCACCGCAATAGACACTTTTAAAAAGTAATAATTTGATTTTTATTCTTGACCACGCAGCCGACGCCGCAGCTAACGGCAAGTATTTTATATTATATTGTCAAAAGTTTTAATTTTATCAGGTACTAAACAACATTACAACAGAAACCACGCTGACTCGCCCAGTACTAGTAGCAGTGTCGGTATATCCACTAGCAGTACCCGGCGCGCATAGCTACGCATCTCCATCGTTTTAACTCAACCTTGTGTCTAATCAATATAATTTTGGTACCAAAATATTTTATAGACAATTCTGAACAGACTTGCTAAAGACATCAGTGCTTTTCCTGCCATTTCAGAGTTCATAAAGGTCAAAAGAACGTTGATTTTTATATAGAAAGGGATTTGATTTGAATTATTTCCACTATAGCAATATTACACTGAAATTAGGTATGTGGTAGCATCAGTTACGTGGGCTATTAGCACTAATTTCAACCATTAGCGGGAATATTACCTCGTTGTGTCACTGCCATGATTGGTTTTGAAGCAAATTATGTCATTCTGTCTATCTGTTTCCGCCCGCGGCTTCGCCTGCGTTGCATGTTCGTTGATAAAAAGTAGCCTGTGTTATTCGAGACTATAATTTATCTGTGCTGTGATCCCGTGACTATGTCCACGGGTTCTAAGGACGACTCCCCCGCAGTCAATATCACATCTAGTGTCTCCACGTAATATCCGTATATCTTCGATAATGAAGAGCTTCAATACAAACTTTTATTACCAATTTCAACCCTTTCTTTTCGAACAGAGGTAGCCAATATTTTTCCCAAGTTGTATTCTACCTCTGTACCAAGTTTCATTAAAATCGGTACAGTAGTTTAGGCGTCAAAAGGAAACAAATACCTTTAAGGAAGCAGACAGTCTTTAAGAACCTTAAAACTTATTAAAATGCAAAGATATATTTTCCTCTGCATTTAATGCTTTAAAAATTTCGGTACCCACCGTCTCATCTCGAAAATATTTGATTTGGAAGTTTAAAATAACTCTACATTACAGAGTAAATCCACACGTTACGTAGGAGCATATTTGTAATCCATTCAACAAAATTCATTGAAAGTTCTATTAATATCTCTTACTATTAACGTCAGAAACATAAATCATACTAACATTTCAATAGTCGTAAGAGAAAACACCGCGCTTCCGTTTCTGTGTTGTTTTTGGCGGGTCTCAGAATGGTTCGCGTATGATACCTGTTACAATCAAATTATTATTTCAAGAGAGTAACGATTTATACAATCGGTGATAGCCTAGTGGTTAAGAATTCGGCCTCCTACGGGGTCTGGGTTCGAATATCAAGGCGCGTACTGACGTTTCGAAGTTACGTGCGTTTTAAGCATTTAAATGTCACTCGCTATAACGGTGAAGGAAAACATCCTGAGGAAACCTGCATGCCGGAGAGTTTGCAAAACCCAAATGTGTGTGAAGTCTGCAATCCGCACTCGGCCAGCGTGGTGGACTATGGCCTGAATCTTGAGAATAATCACAGAGTCGAAGCCAAACGGGGCTCTGAGGGTTCTTGTAGCACAACAAACCAGTCGAGCCACAAAATGCGAAGTGGTCACCGTCACCCAACACATCACAAACACCACAGACCTGTGTGACGTTTAACGGCTATCAAAAAGAAATTCCTCTCAAGCCAGCCAAAACAAGTCGTTTAGCGACTAACTCAAATGGTTGGAACCCGCAAAGAGATAGCTGGCCAGACGGACTTCACAAAAAGAAATCCTTCATCTAGGTACGTAGAAGGAATCTAAACAAGCCAATTAGCGGATACCTAATGGTGAAGTTAAACTATGAACAATGACGACATGCACGCTCCAGCCGTAATTATCAGCATACCACGGAAATCTAATTTAGAGTTTCGTGGAAGATTTTCTTGATAAATAAACACTGGTTCGTCTTGTAATAGGGATGCCGGTAAACTATCTTTACAGCTTTGCATTAGCTTACGAGTTTACATAACTTCTGCGTTTCTGGCAAAGTTTTATAGTTTTAGGAAAAGATTGAATAAGATAAATGCAAACAATTATTCATAGTTTACTACAGAGTAGGTCTTTCTTTATACAGAAGTCTAGGGAATCTACATATATGCGTCAAAACGGATTGGAGTTGTCTAGTGACCAAGCTAAGTGTTGGTAATTGCCACTGTCACCAATCCGCTTTCTGACCACGTTCGCTGTTGCTGGCCGACTATTTACAAGCAACATAAGCGGCTGTGCACATAAGTAGATCCACTAGCTTTTAACTACGTTCATGTTGAACAGTTTTCATTCCAACGACTGTCATTCCAATTTCATGTCCAAACACGCTGAGGCAATTTTTTTTCAGTACAACATTTTATACTTAGTTTTAGACCTAAGACGACCAAGAATTTCCGTACAAACTATCATCCCCGATTTTAACTCCTTCAAACTTTGTCTCGCGATAAAAAGTAGCATATACGCTCTCTCAATTTCTAGTTTATCTTTGTGCCAATGTCTTTCAAAATCTCGTCCAGCTTAAGCAAGACAGCGTTAGTTTCGCATTTATAGTACTAGTAACTTAATTCTCATCTGTATTCAACATAAGTTATCCTACCGAGGTCTACGTGATTTGGGCACTTCAAAGATCTCAATCGAGATGTATCAAAGTTCCATTGCTTCGTCAATCTATTGGTGTATTTTTCCGAATGACGTGGACAATTTCCGATGTTGTATTTAGTTATAGTTTGTCTCTGTCTGATCTCGGTATTAGTATCTTGTATTAGTCATATCGATAGTACCACTTAATCAAAACATCATTGTTCTACACTACTACCTATTTACTATCTATGTTCATGATGGAAAATGTTTTATAATTAGATACACGTACTCAGTATATTTATGTGATTAAAATACTTGTTACAAGAATGATACGTAATGTATTGTTTTATTAATTAATTGTATTGTACATATATGTTACGCATTATTGTATATATTTATTATAACAGAAAAAATAGCTTGCTTAGTCTTCAAGATTTGTACTAAATACATGATACGTAATTTGCTATGCACCATCATCGGCCATATAACCTATTGGGACTTGCATTAAGCAAACTGTTCTTAAACGTAAGACCAATCCAATATTACACCGCGCGCCAAGAACAATTGATTCATAATATGGCGCATTTTGAATCGACCAAGCACAGTAAGACTGTTAGACGCATTCCTTACTTCCATGCTTGAACTGAAGTTTTTGGTAGTAGATAAGTTGAATGAAGGGTCTAGTAGGCAGTTAACTTTCATCAATAACACCAAAGGCTTGACAGACACATTGCCAATTGAGGAAATCTGGTATCTAGAATTAATTTGGTTTTCTAACACTAAAAAATAAAATGTTTCTCAGCCGATCTTTAAAAAAAAAAGTTAATGTGCTTACTTCTCTTTTGCTTTTTACTACATTTTATTTTATTTAACTTGCATTGTATGTTTGTTAAATGTTCAGGTCAAATCTTGCAAGTTTAATTAGACCCACTTCCTCTTATACTACGGAGCGGAAATTTTGTATAGTTTCCATGCTGATGACAATGCATTTTTATGACAAACATGACCTGATACTACGTTCAGGACGGTCTCCAAACAAGGGAAACTCAACGGTTAACAATACAGTTAATTTTATGTGTTTCTTCATATTAGGGTTCTATAATTAAAACTTGTTTTTAAATATTCATAATAAAGTTAGTTTATTCGTCAACTCTACACTAATTTCATTTTCTTTCATATCTTTTTCACACTATTAATATACTTATTTTAACGTTCACATCTCCTTTCGTATCAGTCCCACATTCTCAGTTCGTGATGAAACATGTATTTTTCTTCGCCTTTCAGATGTTCATGAAACAGCATAACAGTCCTTTCAGCGTTTCAGATATTTTTCTCACTTCCAAATATCCTCCTATGCGGAATAGTATTCAAGGAAAAAGTTTGACTTATAACCTTTAGAGCGGTTATAACTTGTTTGAGACGTTGGCCTCTCAAACGGTAGGGGCTGGCTTCGAATTTTGCACGCAGCTTTACCCAGTTATGTGCGTAAGAATAGTTCACAGGAAAATTGGTAACGAATCCTGCAGTACTGAGAATTCCCCATAAAGCTTTTAAGTGTGTGAAGTCTTGGCACTTGGCAAGCGCGGTGGACTATGGGTAGTACCCCAAAGAATGGACCTGAGCTCAGCAGTGGGATACTTATGAACGATGATTAATGATGCACTACCTAAAGTGATGCGAATTCTTTGCATCGGTAGGTCGGAGTTGGGTTCAAGAAATAAAATAACATGTAAAGAACGAGAACAAATAATATATTCTTGTTACATTCACATCTTCGCTTACATTAAAAAAAAGAAGCGAGGGCGGGAGGCGGCGCCGGCCTACACAAACAGATATCAACCTTATGGCCCACGCTGGCCAACTACCGACGACAATCCTTTTACGTATACAACACTCTCATTGGTCCCACATCATATTTTGTTAAAATTCTATTTACAGTAAGGACCAGGCGACGAAAACTGGAAAAGTATGTATAAGTTAGGCTGAGTACGTCCACACTGTTTAAAAGCAATAGAATGTATCAATATCAATGCCTGATAGTAAAAAGATGAAAAAATCCCACTTGTACTTTCGTTGAAATCTTTAAGCAAACAAATCTGTAAAATCATGAAAATTACTTTTTATGTTATGTACTGCACAGAACAAGGGAACCTCCTGTTTTCATAATTGTTTATTGCAAATATGGTACATAATATATGGTGATAAACAAATGTATTGCGATCATCATATTTGACAGTATACAGCATGCAAAGTCATTTTTATTACAAATAAACCATTTTTTTAATAAAAATAATTAAGAAAAAATATAGTTGTTAACTAATTTTAAAGTAATTAACAGTTATTAAATGTCACCAGTAGGTGTTTCCAAAACGTAGAATCATGTTATAAGATTTCATTTTACAAAATTTAACAACCGTGTGGACGCGTCATTATGACATATTTGTAATTACTCTGTACATAACTTAAAGTAGTACTCTGTATAGAGCAATGTTATCTACCTAGGTACAGCTCTACATAAAGTAATTCAAGTTTTTAGCAACAATTTGTCTGGTAAATGGTTTTAAAAGTAGGTTATGTTAGAAGATTGATCTAAATAATCTGCAATGGATGCTATTAAAAATATTTACATAAATATGGTCGCATTCAGGACAGTAACACCGAATTACTAAAAAAAATATTTTCTCTTAGTAAAATGTAGTAACTGAGTAACACCAAATTACACATCTGATATCGTGTTAAAATTGTGAAAAGCTGATCTATGAAAACTGTACAGAGTACTTTACATTATTAGATCAATCTCAGGCAAGGAAGATAATATCACATAATTTTGTCATGACCAAATAGACTAGTGCGTTTCTGAACTGAAATTAAGATATTTCACACTTGAGATAGCGCTTTTACCTTGAAATCGGTCTAAGGGCCTATGATAGTGAAAAAATTGATGTTAGAACAGAGTTCCCAAGCACGCCGCCCCCGTCTCTCGCCGGTAGTCTTAGTCAAGTTAACAGTTAACAATAATAAACTGTTAGAGGTATATTGTGATACATATCGTCCAAAAACCCGCTACCAGTCGACATTTTGTAAAGACTCTGAAATATTAGCTTCACCAGTTTTACATATTATCACAATGATGCAGTATATAGTCATCCGTATATTAAAATTAGTTCCTTTTGATATTGAAATCCGATGAAAGTTTGAAGCCGATCGACTTGGGACAGTAGGACTAAATACAAATGTTTGGCTAGTTCCGATACGAAATATTTCGCTGTTTGCTAGTGACAAATATTTTTGGTGCAATAATTTCGATTTTCGCTAAGGTGCCGAGATTCAAAAATTCGATATACTTAGAGATTATTAAATATGAATCTAATATTTAAAATTCATTCTATAATAACAAACATTGATTTAACAACATTAAAGTCCTAATCCCGTGACGTCACCACTGAGTGAAGCTAATAATTGATTTAGACGAACAATATCGTTAACAAAATAGTTTTATTAAGAGTAAGTCTAAAATATATTTTACCCTTTTGGTTTTCAAGCGTAGTCTGTATAACAAAATTATTAATTAAAATCAAACGATCACAATGCATTGCTATGTTAAAAGCAGGTTTTATCGGTAATACTATCTCATTAAATAACATATCTACATATGTTAAAAATATAAAATATGTAATATAGAAAGAATATATATAAATTTGTATCCAGCTTTTATTATAAAAATTGTTAGCGTATTAATAAAATAATAATTTACTATATAATTATATTATTAAAAAGTGAGCTTTCCAGGATTCAGTTGTAGAATTACAAATTCGAATTGATTATAACATCGTTAAAACCTGCTCTAACATGGCAACACCACAAATTGCAACACATTTACACAGCAAATGATTTATTATAATATTAATCTTATAACGATTATTCTTAATAATCTATATAGCAAAATAAAGCATTTTATATAATATTTAGTTTCTTGCAATGTCGTAAGTAGTCTTGCAAATAGTTTAATTCAATTACATAATATTAATATTATAAGCATAGGATTTTATTTAAAATTAGAACGTTTTGGTTGACATTTGAAAAAAGATAAAGCTAATTCGAATTCAGAAAATCGTTTCTATTTTCAAACGTCTACATATTTGATTTTTTTTATCTACTCATTGTAGGTTTTAATTAATAGGATAAAACAAGCCCAATATACGAAAACAGTGCAGATACAGAATATCTATAGGTATTCATTGCAGGGTTTGTGATGTTAATAATTTAGATGAGTAAATTAATATTTTATTATTAGTATTATATTTACAACGTGTAAAATACTGGCATTATGTATTAACTAAGACTCAAAAAACTTAGGTCTGCAGATAGGGTTACCAATTACGAAAATAAAATGTACAGACTAAACCTTTGATAAAACGTATTTCCTGGCATTTCTTTAACGCAATCGAAAAAAAAACATTCATAGAAGTAGGTCCGACCTAAGTCAGATGATGTAAATAATTTTAATTGCAAATGAATATTTTAATTTTACAGAGAACTAAATTTTGTCATGTCAAAAAAATCATATCTAGTAACCCTATCTATAGGACTATTGTTCATCAAAATTGTATTACAGGATTTCGCTTTGAAGCTACGAACAACAAACGAAATTTCCAAAACAAGTTTAACATACCTATCCGTGGCTTTTCTACTTAAAGTTTTTACTTAAAAGGTAAATTTACTGAGTGTTTATTTTGATGGAATACGTTCAGCTGTTTTCTGACTGGTTTATTAACTATGATGTGCTAATTTCGCGATCTTTTCATGTCAGGGGTGACTTGAAAAATGTTATTATTTATATTTCCTAATGAAGTAGACACAGGTATTTATAATTACCCTCGATCGAAGCACCGCCTACAGACCTACAGAATATCACGTACATTGAAATTACATCGGCCGCTACCAATATCCTATCTTTTTAATATCCTCGGTGCCTCTAACCGTGTGTGAACATTACTTACTATTTCCTCATCCAAAGATAGGTTATTGAAAACAGCTATATATCACTATAATATACCAATAAATACGACATACATTTTACCATTACACAACATTCAACTACATACGGAGATATTCATATATCTAATACCAATTTTAAACCGATGAGTTACTCGTAGACTGGCATATACCGAAAGGCTATCATTATTTTAAGGATGACGTCATAAAATAAACTAAATACAATAAATTTATGGTAATTTTATTATGTTAAAATGCAATTTTTGTACTAAAGTGTACAGTTATGAACAAGCAACTGCTTGAAAGCTATTTTTTGACGTCGTGTTTTGTACATTTTTTTGTTTCGAGGCGTTTTCTTTGAAACAACAAGAGATACGATAGTTTAGCTATGGGTTTGGGCGTATCACACCCTTAGCGATCCTTACTGCTTTAAATCACATATATACATATATATTTCACAATAAACTTGTTGAAATTATGATTTAGAGCATTCATAATCGTAGGCAACCAAAATTTCGAAGGTAATGGGTACTCTCGATGTGTTTATATTGATATTTCTGTTGTCTCACCTTGCATTGAACCATGCATGTGATTCTAAATATAAATCGGTATAAAGTGCAACTATCGTGAGCACCCATAATTTTCAAAATAATCGAAATTCGCTCTTGTTTACAAAGTAACTAATCTCTCTATTTATATTAAAAACTTAACTGAAGTTTTAAGCCAAGAATATAGATGAAACCGTTGGTTTGAAGTGTTCGCGGGCGAAGTTTCTTTATTAGGCGTGGCCATGCGTGGTGCCACGTGGCCCATCGTCAGCTCAGGAGCGCGGCGGTCGCGGCTGGCTCGTATCGTAGGCACGGATAACATCCGCCTGCGAGACGCTCGCACCCTCTTCTTGAGAGAACGCGAAACCATCTGCCCAATATACAACAAAATAAATAAATAAATGCAATCTACATGGAATATAACAAGATTCTATTCTAAATTCAAATTGCTTTAAAATTCAAAATTCGAATGTCGCGCAACATAATCAATTTCAAATGAAAGCATTTTCAAACGTCGAATCGTTGTCATTTACTTTGTACTTTTAAGTCAAGTGTTAAGTAAAGTAAGAATCATGTGACATATGTGTAAATCGATCGTATCGGTCGGTGTGTGCTGAACACATCAAACTGTGTACTAGTAAAGCTTGTTTGAGTTTTTGTGCGTTAGAGTTGGGGGCGTGTCTGGTTGGAGTAAAATCGAGGCCATTCCTATTTGAAGATGAATGAGTAGGTACCGAAATGTAAAAGTTTAAGTGAGATAACAAAGTATATGTTCTTTATTGGTTTTAACGGCAAAATGGGAAGGTTATATAATATCAGCTACCAGAATCTTGTCTGGTTATATGGGTCTGTCCAATCTGAAATGTTTTAATAAAAATAAGATTCTTTATAATTACGTCGACTATAAAACTAAAATGAATTAGATCTAAAGTATAACAAATATTTACAAAAAAAATCTGACATTTTCAGTTTTTCAATTAAGATAAAAAAAAAACAATTAAAAATAAATTTCAACAAAGTCATCAAACATTTTAAGAAACACTATCATATATCTACAATATTTTGATTAAAAAAATATAGAAAAAATCCACTTCACAGGAATGACCTCAAAGTGTAGGGGTGTGTGTCTAGAACGCGAGCGGTGCAGCAGTGGGCCCATAGACAATTGAACTAGACGTCGCAAGAGCTAACTTACGTCACGCAGATCCTGTCGTCAAGATATAACGAAACGTCTACGGCTGCCTAGCACTAGCTGCTAATTAGGCATGCAATCATCATGCCAACTACTTTATATCTTTCCAATCATTCTACTAATGACCAATTAAATGCTACGTCTGATAACCAAGACATATAATTTAAATTAAACACGAGCAATTATCCGCATAAATAATGAAAACTGCAATTATAAGTTTTGGGTTTAAGAAATAATTTATCCTGTTTATTTTGGGGAAAAAAACGCATTTTTTTATTGATGTAATTTTCGAAAATATTTAAAATATAGGTAGCACTAGCAGTTTCACAAAGCAGTTTTATAAGTTGGATTTACTTGTTTTATACTAGGTAGCAAATTCTGTTTTACCGGGTACTAATGAAAACCGATGTTAGTTGTTGCATGAATTCGTGAGGATCGGCCCGTAAAATTTCGACGCAAAACTCGAAATGTGGATTTCATTCTCCAGCAAATGTTGTGTAAATGTGAAAGGCAGGAGTAGAATTTAAATAGAATAATTTGTAGAATATTGAGTACCGTTGTAAATTTGACAGAACACAGAGACAACCGTTCTCATCAAGACTGAGATTTAACCTGTGATTCGCGAGTAGAAGATTCGGCTGCGTGCGTTCGTCATTTTGTATGTTGCGATTTGTACGTCAATTGCGATTATTTCGAATTAAAATTTTCAGTTACTTTTTAATCGATCCAAATGTATTGCTATAACAGCGTCGTCTAGTTCAACGTAGTCGAGCCGGGTACTCACGCGAGAGCTCCAACTCGGTGGTGACGCGTGTCGCAGCGCGGCGGCCGAACACGCTCCGAACGTTCTGCAGCAACCGGGCCGTCTCCGTGAGGCTGCCACAAGAGCGAGCGTCACGATACGTCATACGACCATACCGAGGTACTCCCATACCGAACAACTACTAGTAAGCCAACAAAATAAGCGAACGAAATGACCGTGGAAGCGCTAAAAGCCTGTGCTGGCGTGACGAGCGTGTAAAACCGGGTTTTCTTCACTTACCTTTTTGACTCGTTTTTAATTTTATATTTAAAAATAATTATGATAATAGTGCAAATCACGCGCACGCCAGCATATGCTACAATGGGTAGGAAGCGTGCATATGCGAGGGCATGCGGGGCGCAAAGACATGCGAGGTGCGAGGCCATGCGAGGATACTTACACTGAGCGAGCCGGAGCAGCGCGTGCCGGGCGTCCGCCACACTGTGCCGGCAACAACCACCAAGTTAGTGAGGAACATTTCACCAAACACATGCCATACACTTTGCTCCCTCGATGCCAATCATCCGTTTACAATGCCAATTAGGTTGCCAGTGTCAGAAAACATAAACGTAGTCTTACAGTAATTTTGAATAGAACGTGTCTAGTATTGAAAAATAACACTGTTAAATTTCCATTGTTTATTACATTAACATTGCCATTGCTGCGCCATGATTATTAAAAGAATTCTGTCCAATTATTGTATACTTTCAATGATTGTATAATTACCGATTTTTTCCTGATATATGTATATGAACAATATTTTCTGACACATTTTCACTGATATGGATATTACCTTAATTCTAATAGACAAGTCAGTTACAATTTTAATACTTTATTAATACCATCAGTTACAAAGACAACCAATAACGGTCTTATTTACAATACTTATAATATGCTATCTCGAGATATGACACAGGGAACGATACGATATACGTTTCGACGACAAATTACTAATCTACAGAAAAAGGAAGCGGTAAAAAAAAACAAAAGGAGGTAACGACATTTTAATGATACAGTGAACATTACAAGAAGGATGTAAGTAAATTAATACTGAGTCAAAGCAATAACAATGAAAGTGCATTGGAAATATAGAGTGCAATACGTTCATATAAAATTTTGACAAGCAAAGTATTACAGCAGGGCTTTTATACATTTTTCGTTATTATACAATGAATAACTTTTCATAAGAACGACCGGAGAATATTTTGTAAAATAACCTGAGAAATTCAGATTCACTTTACCTAAAAAAAATTACATCTAGCAATACCACCAATAAATACTTATATGACAATGAATTATATTTATTCTTCGTAACAGTTCAACGATAAATTAATCGTATAAAAATACATTTGGAAATAACATGTTCACCCAAATCTCGTCCACGCGAAGAAATAATGTCAAAATGTATATAAAATATAATTTCATTTTTATGAAAATGTAAATGAAAAAAATCTATATAATTACATTTACCACACGGGAAGACGATAGACGAGTGTGAAGCAAAATGAATTCTAGCGTATTCAATACGTAGAGTTTCAAACAATACAGTTATTATAAAATCTACAAGACAATGCTTAAAAATATATTACAGCCTTCTGTGTAAGACGGAATGTAGTCTGGTAAACGTGATTGATGCGCACACAACAATACAATAGAACAATACAGTTATACAAAGACTGGACAAGTTATACAATGATTGGACAATTCCAGTATCTTGCAAATTAATTTAAAATGTGTTTATGAGATAGTAACAATTAAACATATTACGGATATAAAATTTGATTAGAAAAATAAACAAAATTTAAAGCTATACCTAGTCATTTATTAAAAAGGTTTAAATACGTCATTATATTATATGTAATGATGTATGCGCATCCCTTTTTTTATTGTGAACACTCGTGAAAATATTTCTAAAAACTAGCAGTAACTTGTGGCACATTTCACTCTAGATACGTTTACAGATACGTTTTTTTCTGCGGTAAGTCATAGAATACTAATTAGTTATAATTAATAAAACAATTGTAAAATAAGTTTTAAATATATATCGTATACGATAAAAATTTGAATAATTTGCTCATGATCATATCATCAGCTGCAAGAACAAAATTCCTCAATTCAAGGAATAACATATCTTAAGTAATATTTGTAATACCATTAGGTACATCCGAGTGTCCCGGCCGTGTCCTATTAACTACAAAAAATAATGTGATGAGAATCATTACACATTTATTTTAAATTATACATAATTTGGAAGAAAACATATTTGGATTGACTTCTGAAATTTGACCAAAAACAACAAATTATGCATGATAAATGCGAATCAATAACTTGATACTTCAATATTATAAAAACAACATCGACTGAAACGTAATTAATCCAATATATTTTTCCTGACGGATTCGTTTTTAAATTTCGTGTAAAAGGATATAACAATTAACTAGTGAGAAATTTTATATTTTAACTATTTAATATTTTAAGTAGTAAAAATTGCCGCTATAGACTAGAGATTATATATTCTTATATATTCTATATTCTTATTTCCCAATGAATAGCATTGGAGCCGGTGCCCGAAACTCACCAGTGCAAACTATCGAGCGGTACCAGAACTGCACACAAAATAATTACCATATAACTGCTGACATTTGTCTCAACATGCAACTCACGTCCGCCCATCTATAGAAACACTTACATCAGTATAAATATCTATAAAAATATCACGATACTATCTCTATCTATATATTATTGCTATGGAAAACTTAGCAAGCGGAATGCGAGACATAAAACTAAACAATCCTAAAAGATTCCTGGATGCAATATTTTATTACTTACATTAATTGTATCCTATTGTCATAATTTACGACACTGGTAAAATAGAACTTTGTACAGAAGGCTAGTATTTCATAGAAATAATCACATGTCTAAGTGTTTTGTTTTCAATAAAACTGCTACGTAGGAACACATACTTAGATTTAGATTTAGCATTATATTTGAGTTTCCCATTTTTGCTCCAATATTATTTCTAAGAGACAAGTGACGTTAAGTTAACAAGTTAGTACATAGGACGAATTCATTCAGGCGAATAAAATCTGTAAATATTCTATTTTTATTTTAATCCTTGTTGTACTTCATTTATTTAAATGCAATAATAAAAATATCGGAGAAGAAGCTACGTATTCTATTCACAACTTGTCTCTCAGTATTTCTTTATAAATAGGTCTAAATCAGTCTGTCGTTTCATTGATTCACGTTCCATACTAAGCTACGAACTAACGAGTCAGTCCGAAGTATAAACTAGTATCGCTCGGGTCAAGCGATGGAGAACTGTCAAATGACATGGGAGACGCGGGGTCGGGGCGGGCGGGGACGGCGGGGTGAAGGGCAGCCATTTTGTTGTGTTCCACCATTTTGTGCGGCGTCGCGGGGGAGCGGCTCGTCCTCGGGCGCCACGGCGCGTCGTCGCCACGTGAGGCCGTGCGGCTCGCCGGCGCAGCGCCTCTTGCTGCGGGCGGCGCAGGCGCCAACACACAACGTCAAACCTAGCCTACCGTGCGGCCCGCTCTTAGCCGACCCGCCGCTGAGATAAACACCACGTGTAAGCTAACGTACGCTACCCACTACATTACTACTCGTATTATCGACCATTGTCTAACTCGCGTAAAGATGAAAATCTTTGTCATACATTTCAATATAATTTCACTTTGCTTTGACTTTTAAATATAACGTGGTTTTGTTACTAGTTAATGATATTATTGAATGCGAGGATTAATATCATCTGTTACAAGTTAGGATTGCACACCACATGATGTTATCTCAACGCGAGCCCGGGGCGGAGGCGGGGAGGGCGGTGCGAAGCGAACTAATGAAAACTCCATTAACTAAAGGGGAATTGCGTGCACACTACACACTCAAACGTGGACATGAACCTCTGCCGAGTCACAAACGATTCCAAGTAACTTTACTCCAAACAGCCCAAACATTGTATTTATCATGCAATAATTGTATTTTATGGATAATTTATGGCAAAATTGCTATCCCTTCACATAAATCGTTTGCAAAATGGTAAGGACTCGAAAAATTTTAGTGTATAAGTTATGGTATGAAGTGAACAGCGGGTTAAAATGTATAAAAATAATACACACAAAATAATATAAAAATAAATAACGTAAATCCTATTTTTCTTTAAATACATTTCTAAAATGAGACTGAGTGATAAGACTTAGAAATGCTAAATAGTAAAATGTATCGATGTACTATAAATTGGTCTACACTAATACTTTTATATATATCTAATTAATATATAAGTATATTTTAAAATTGTGCTACCAATTCTACCTAGTGCTTGCTTATATTACATATTTTTTATTTTTACATGAATAAACATACTAATTTGTACATTAAATATTTTTACCGAATATTAATTTTATAAAATACGTGTGAATGTTTATCTTCTCTGAATGTACCATCATAAAATCATCCCAGAACATTGAAAATACAAACACATACACAGTACGTATCCAATAACCATCTGAACTAAAAGAAGCAAGAATAATTGAATTGTATTTGATTTAGCACACTCAATTTATATTTAGAATACGTATTGTATTGGAGAGTAAAGACAATATAAAAGGATAGATGTTCAGAGTAAAGCACACTCACACATTCTCATATTGTGCATCATACAACATTGTTCTGGTACAATCGTTAGAGAATCAACACAACGTATATACAATGTCTGCTATATCCTATTTTGGAATAGACACAGCAACTACAGTAAAAAATAAAAAAATTAAAATGGATCGGTTTATAAATAAACAAAACAGCAAATACAGCAAAATAATTACACAAATACCTGTCCAACAACATCTACACATGTATTATAATATATGTACATCACGATTCTAACAGAACATAGTTGGTAGTTTTGTTTTGTTAGTAAGACGTGCGACCGAGCTGGAGCAAAATTACAAATTTAAATGTATTAAGTCCATTATACGAATTGAAGTTTAAAATAATATAATCATATCATGCTTATGCATACATATATAAGTGATAATATAATTTTATGATACACATGCTTCGATGTTTGATATCAATCAAATGTTTGATCGATGAAATATATACATCAAAAGTAAACAGCTAAATAATAAGATTAAAAACTGAATACATATATTACTCAGTTAGTTTGTCAAATACGTACTCAGAATTTTTGTTTGTATACATATATAACTGGTATTTGTGAAAAAATATAGTTTACAACAGCTCAGTCGCGGCGTACATCCCACTCGTTCCCTCTCTCTCGCTCCCTGCCTGTGTCCACACGTGTGTATGTAAGTGTGTGTGTTTGTGCGGTAAATGCGTGAAGGGTACTCACGAGTGTCTCGGTTGCGCGAGCAGCTCGGTGGGGTCGCGTTGTTTTATCTCACTCTCGCGTACCGCTTCCGTCATCGTTTTGAATGCAGAATTGTGGACGCTGAAACGTGTTATTTCATGGTATTGTTACAAGATCTATTAATAATAATGTACTTTTGTGTATGATGCCATAATTTTATTATTATCTGTCAAAGTCCAATAACTGTATTTTTGTATGTCAGAATATAATAAATGTATTTTATATTTTTTTCTACTTTATAAGAAAGTCTTTTAGTTTCGGTTGTCAAAAATATATTCAATTTATTGGTCTAATTTTTTGAACTTATCTTGGACTAATTTCATTGATCTAGATTTACAATAAGTAAGGTTTTGGTTACAAATATACCACACTATACCACAGTGATATAATTCGTAAATATTTTATACGTCATGATGTTATTTATGTATTCACTAATAATAATATCAACGTAAATATTTGTAAACAACAAGATTCTTAGCTACATTTTCTTGAAATTATACTTTTCGTTAACTACTGAAGAACAATAGATAATAATTAGGATGACACCTACATATATCTATGCTATAAAATAGTATATACTTAAGTATTTAGATATCAATACTTGACTATATTATTATTGACAACTAATACTAATTATGCCAAAGATAATGCATATATAAGAAGAACTTCGGTGTTCTGAAAACAAAGATTCTAAAACGTCCATCATTCCGTCCATCCATAATTTACATGGAACTTGACAAGGACACTATTATTTTTGTGTATTTGGGATAACCCGGTCTCTTTCAATCAAAATCAAAAAGTTAGTAAAATACGTTAAAAAGAGGTCCTGGTAGAAATAAAACGATATTTTCGTTATAAATAAAATTCACAAGCACCCTACTTGACATATAATCGTTCAAAATAAACAGTATTTTTTGTACGGACTAAAATAAGTTCTAGAGACCGATTCTTCTTTAGTTTAAATTACTTTATTGATTTTTTTTTCATTTTTATTTTTCTTTTTAAAGAGACTAGTGGTGCTAGGTAAATTTACCTATTACCTTGTATTTCAGGTCACCAGCCAGCAAGTAGCAACATTGGTAATTTCCGCCAAGCTACAGCTATTCTCTGGCATAATTCAAATAGGACAATACTACAATATATGTTAGTTATTAACTCAAATTGAACTGGGCAAGTGAGGGGGGTATAGCAACCGTGAGGACGAGGCCTTGTGGAGTCGCCACGTCAACTTTCTCAGACCCAACGATCGGTAAAATCTATGGTAATATAAAAAAACTTTGTCAATTTCATTTATTCTATTTCAATTCTTTAAATCTACTTGATTAAATGTTAATCTTAATAAAGTCTGAAACTCCACATTTATTGAAGTTCTTCACATTATATTGAACAGGATAAATACATTTTAAAAATAAATAACCTAGCGTTCAGTTAAATAAATAAATATATTCAAAACTGGTTCAAAATGTACGGAAATGACAGTTCTTGCAGAAAAATATTACATTTATTTCCTCGGATAGCAGACAATACTTAAACCCAAGACAATTTTTTTTAAACGATATACACTTAATTCATAGTAAAATATCAAAATATTAGTTTTTTTTAAGTTCCTAAAGTTCGTTAAATATTATTTCACCCCAAGACTTAAAATGATTTTAGCCTAGATGTAACCTAATGTACAAAACAACTTACACAGTGATGAGGAGGTCCGGTATGAGCGTGGCTATGGGGATGAGGACCAGCCCCAGCCAGAACACCAGCGAGCTGAACACCATGCGGTCCATGCCGCGCATCACCGCGCCGATCAACACCACCGGGTAGATGTTGCTGGGGGATAGATATATTGATGTATTGTTGTATTCATGGACAGGTACATATATAGATATGGACAGGTACATATGTAGATAGAAAAGTGGTAGGGTCAATACATAAATGTATCGATGAATGTATAGATAAGTAGATGAATGGATACATAGAGAGATAAATGGACGGATGGATATATAAACTAATTAATAAATAAATATATGGATTTAAGAGTATACACATATTTAGAAATCACTTCACACGTCGTCACATTACATGATTCCACTTTCAAAATCAATAAAAAACTAAAAATCACGCTAGACTATAATCTTCAATCATTTGAATTCCGTTTTTAAAACTCTGAATATGGTACCTGTAGACAAGAATGAACAGCGCCCAGAGCGCCATGCTGCCCCAGATAGCGAGGTGGGTGACCCACGTCCAGGAGTGAGTGGCCAGTCCCGCTTTCAGACACACCGTCGCAACCACGTACTGGGAACAAAATATTGAATCTAAGGCGACAGAAAATAGCACCTATCTATAATAGGTATGAATTATTTGATAATATTTAGTACTAGCTTTTTCCGATCACGTTCACGTGGTACACCCACTCTGTTCAACGCAAACAGTAAACACAACATCTATAGAATACAAAATGTAAGTTCAAAACTACTCAAAATAAGCTACAGCTAATTACAGAATACTAGCCGATTAGAGCTGTCATTGTACATTGTCTTCACTGTCATTGTATATTTCAATTACTAAATATTGTTACTGTCTCAGTAAAATTTTCTTTCTTTCTGTAAATAAAATTGTCTATAAACTTACAGTATATATAAAGTTGCCGACGAGCAGATAACCGCCATCGCGGCCGTTGTGCCACAGCACGTGGTGGTCCGCCATGAGCACCGGTAGCCAGAACAGCAGCACGGAGTGTAGGAGCGCGTTCACCGCCCACACCCAGAACACGCGCACGTTGAACAACAACCCTTGCTGCGACGGGATGTACAGCACTGGATGCTGGGTACAACAAAATAGATATTATTCATTTTAATGTCTATTTTTATAGTTTAGTTCCCAGTACGTGGTGGTGACGGTGTGTCTTCTATACAGGTACAGTGTTCAGAACTTTAAAATTAAATAATTGGTTTCACCATATATGTATATGGTGACATATATAGATTTGTAATAATAATAAAAACAATAGTAAATACAGTATCAGTAGGATCAGAAAAGGTCTAGTCCTTTTTCGTTTTTCAAACTAGATATTTAATTAGGTTAACAAGTCAAAAGACTCATTAGTCGTCTAGTAAGAAAAACTAGTGCCTAAGAACGCCTAGAACATTCCATCATTCTGATACTTGGCGAATCGCTTTAATCGAATGTTAAACATAGTTCATTCATATTCATTTTAAATCAGTAACCAATTTTAATCACGTTGTGTGCAACTTTGTTCTGAAAAAACTAGTTTACTTACATTTCTCTTTCTACATATAAACATACCCTGAGCATAATTTCTGGAGAGCAGAGCTTGTCGAAGAGTCCGATGGCGAAAGGCGGCAATGCCGTGAAGATCACGTTGTAGAATCCGATTGTCCAGCGCTCGAACAGGATCTGACCAGACCTGAAGACAACAGTGCACTTATTGTTTGGACTTCATCAACTATATGACCTCTTGCAATATATAAGTGCCCAACTGCTGGACTCGGTTCTCCACTTACAATTTGAAGGAGCTAGTCTACCACGCCAGTTTTACAGCACGGATTCAGCAAGTTTACAACGTAACTTTATCTTAAATAGCTTTTTTCCGCGGTTACATTCGCGAGGAACAGTATATATCCGTTACTTCACCCCCCCATATTTGATTTCTACAAAATATTATTCGATAGAAATTACATACAATCTTTCATCCCTACTTCAACCCCCTCAAGATTTTTTCCGCGTTCTTTCTTAAATTCTAATATATCTTTGTACCAATCATCAAAACAATTATATAGTTTAGGCTTCAAAGCTTAACAGACCGAAAGACAATCAGCCAGAGATATAATCACATATCCTACTAATACAATAATTAAGAAAGTATGTAAGGATGGATGAATGGGCGGATGTTTTCTAGGTATTCTACTGAACGGATCTGAATGAAATTTTCACAGAGATAGATTATACTTTAGAATAACATATACAACATTATATCAACCTAGTATAAATAGAAAGGGTCATAGACATTAGCAGTACATTGAATAATAAAACGAGACACTCACCAGGCGGAGTATATAGCGAACCAGAGCTCGATGACGTAGAGACAGATGTTCTTGTAGAAGGAGTAGAGGATGAGCTTGCTGATGCGGGAGTAGTTCCAGGCGCCGTGCACCAGTAGCAGGCGCAGCAGGAACCGGAACTAAAGACACAACCATACAACATCTCTCTTAGTATTATTATCCTATGTAACGGGTACTCACGATATACGTTTTTATTAGTATTAGTGCCAAGTGTCATCTGTCATCCTATCAAAAGTTTCTTATCGCCAACGCAGTTCAGCCGGGATTATAATCTATGCAACTGGGTCGAAATATATATCGTGAGTACCCGTAACACAGCATTATCGCAAGTTTTCATCATCACCGGGGTTCACTGGTAAATAATGCCTTATGGCATTTAGTATGTCCATTGTAACAAATTTTAGTACAATAAAGTATGAGAACAAATAAACAAACATTATACGAACTACGTGCGCGCACTTTGCGTACTTTAACTTTTAAACTTATCTCATAAGTAAGCAAACAAGCAGACGGGTCATCTGATAGTAAGTTATCACCATTACCCATTGACATTAAACCCAGGCTGAGATTTAAGTACAACATTTAATTACATATAATTTGGTGACGTCATCGTTACCTGCGCGATGCTGTAGTCGGAAGCGCAGACCGCCTGAAGCCCCTCGACACCGGAGATGCCGACGCCAACGGAGGCGCGCTGGATCATCGCGACGTCGTTGGCGCCGTCACCAATAGCCAGCGTCACCGCGCCTGTCGCCGTGGACACCATCTCTACCACCTATCACATACACACATACAAAATAAGCATCATAACAGTACTTAGGAAACAATGTCATTTTTAAGTGTACTGGAAGATCTGCGAATGAAATTTAACTGTAGATATAAAAAATCATAATTTGTCATCAACAGTATGCTACACAAGTACACGTGCTTACACATACGTGTGTAAGTGTATATGTCAGGGTGTGTATGTGTGCGTTTTAACCCACCTCAGCCTTCTGTATGGGCGAGACGCGGCAACAGACAACGACCTTGCAAGAGACGCACAGGTCGAGGAAGTCCTTCTTGAGATCGCAACCCATCGCATACTTCAGAGTCTTGCCGTCGATGATCAGTGCTACTTCATTCTGTTTCCGAAGGTTGTCTCCGAAATCTGCCGAGTGTCTTGACAGGGTTTCTCTTGTGCCCTATTAAGTATAATTCAAGTTTTAGGCCTCCGTGTTTAAAGGATGTGAACGGGTGGGTTTATTAAAGATTTTTATATTTTATCAAATACCCTTATTTTTATGTCTTAAGCAGCGATTGAAGAGACAGATCAACTGATAGTAAATAATGACTAATACCCAAAGAAATAAGGAAACCAGGACGTCGATTGTATTGGTTTTGATAATATTATACAAAAGTTCATTAAAACATAGTAAAAGTAATTTTCCATAGTAAATATTACAGACATCATTTTCGTTTTTCTTGTTAGTGTATGATGTACTAGGGACCATGCTTGGCTTCACGGCTGGAGAGCCCATCAATATCTCTATAAAAAAACACCTTAATCTTTCGATCCGTTTCTTCGTTAAAGACGGACAAAACACACACTACGAAGACTTTTTATTGTTTTTCTTTCTAAATCATTACGTACATCGAGGCTATCCTCGTTGAGGAGAACGAGCGGCATGGCTGCGTGTATGAGCCGCGCGGAGTGCGCTATGTTGATCGCGGTCTCCTGCTTGTCGCCCGTCAGCACCCACACGTGGATGTTGGCCGCGAGCAGCGCCGCTATCGTCTCCGGCACGCCGTCCTGTTCGCACATACATATATCATCCTGAATTGTGTAACTCTATTATAATATATTGACTCGTGCGTGCAAGCGAGACGGTAATAGCCATAGTTTATTTCATACACATTTAGAGGAAATAAAATCAACCTTAATATTATAGGTAATTATAAAATGTATATTTCTTACATATATTAAATGGTAAGAACATAATACAAAGGAAAAATATTTTTGGTCCTTCGAGCCGGATAATACTCACCTGCAGCTTGTCCTCGATAGCGGTGGCCCCCAGCAACCGTAGGTTATTCTCTATAAGCAACGCAGCTTCCTCTATCTTCTGTTCCCGGTCCTGTATCGCTATGCTCGCTTTGTGGTATGTGTTTGACCAGTCCTGTTATGTTCAATAATCAATACTCAATAATATACGAGAAATTGTCGTATACTTAATGAAGTTCTAGAAAGTTATACCATCAACACAGAAAAATGAAAGTAAGGACATTTTTAAGTCAAGGAATCGATTAAAGGTTTTATATAAAACGTGTTATTTTGTTTGTCAGCAGTCCATTTTAATGACCGCAATTGGTTGATATTAATTCTTGGACTCTAGGACTTATATTAGATGGCGAAATAATGTTTAAACTATAGACGAAAGCCAAATTACCAGGTTTCTGTTATAAATATGATGTCGAATACGACTTACTTTATAAACATGTTCCGGAATATCTGCTACAGCGAACACAAGCGTCCTGAGACCCTCTGTGGCGAATTGCTCTAGATGGGCCAGTGTGGCCTCCGCGTACCTAGCATTGGCTGGTCCTCCGGCCAGCCGCGGGTAGATAACTGAGTCTGCACCCTTGCAGTATAGCTTTATTTGACCTGGAAGCCCGTAATAAGTTTTATTTAGTTTTAGATAAACAGGATACAAATTCAAAAGGTGTTTATCTGCATTACTAATGAGCAATTTAAGTAATCATTAACGATTATGAGTGCGGCAGTTAGGTTTAGACGTTCACTAAAAACCTGTCATTATCAATAGTACGTACATACGTGTTATCTAAATTAATCAATTATAACGTTTCGGGGTCCTCACTATTATTACTATTAGTACACTCTGCTTTGTTTTAATCTTAACCTTAATAGGGTCCCACAATGATGCCGTTTTGATCCAATGCTACTACAATTGTCAATAGTGTTACCTGTGGGGGTCCTCACGATGACGGACATCCTCTTCCTGGCGGAGGTGAAAGCGAGCACGTGGAGCACCGCGTACGTGTCGGTTGCGCCGCGCGCGCTCACCGACACCGACTGCGGCGTGCGCGTCGTGAACACCCAGCCGAACGCCGCGGCCCCACCCACTAACGCGCGCTCGTCTGTACTCAAAACAATCATTGATAATATATAAAGGTTTAAAGATTTTTTTGAACATAATAACAGTGGAGACAAGTTAAAAATTAAAAAGTGTTTTTTGTTTTACAAATATTATGTTATGACCAGGAGCAAAGGCTCCGGTACTAGGTGGAAACCTGTGTTACCGGGTGCCCCACCCATCCGCCGAGACAATTGCAACTAAATACAACGTTTTATCTCTCACAGAAATTAACAAATTAAGAAAGTATAGATGTATGTATGTATTTGTGTAATGTATGTGTGTTGGTGTGTATTTGTCTGTGTGTGCGTGTGTGTGTTTGTGCGTCTAGTATTTGATAAATGTAGTATATGTTCGTAAGCAACTGCAATACCTGAGAAAACTGTGGCGCGAATATAAACCATTTAAATTTGAATAAAACCATCGTACCTGGTGACGCAGCGTGATAGTTAATGTGTCCATCGGAGGCCGGCTCCGGGATAACGGTGTGACAGACGGCCAGCATGGTGAGGAACTCGCTGATGACGGGCGCTGACGGGTGGTTCTGGGCGAGGTGCTGGTACAGCGCCGTCTCCTCCAGACGCTCGTTGGGCGCAGGCTTGGTGTAGATCACCTGTTTTTATGATGTAATACCTGGTGAGCCTCATCGGTACCTATGTCATAATATATGATAACACCGCCATCTAGTGAAATTTTCAACAGGTATTGCTTAATGAATGAATTGCTTAAAATCTGCTTAAAATACCTGTCATTTCAATATTTTCCATAATTACTCATTACACCAATTTTTTTAACATGAAACATATGTGTATGTATTCGATTCATTGGTTCTGTTTATTTATTGAAATTGTCATTGTAGAGTACATACGTGTACTCTATGACTGTGTATGTGACTGACAGTGTTTGATAGTGCGTGACTGACTCTCTCTGTGTGTGTCCTTCTCTGTATGTCTATTTATAAGTGTACACAGTGTATAAAGAAGATGTGGCTATGCGCCTGTTTATCGTCTCTATCTATGTAAGTGTGTGTGTCTGCATATGTTGCTCAGTGTCAGTGTGTATACCTCAGCGATGGAGCACTTGAGGAACTCCATGATGTTGCAGGTGAGCGTGCCGGTCTTGTCGCTGAACACATACTGCACCATCCCGAGCTCCTCGTTCAGGTTTGAGGTGCGCGCCTGCGCCGGCGTGTCCGTCTCAGCGTGGTACATCTCGCTGTCCATCGCTATGAATTTCGCCTGGAAACCAAAATTGTATTTACTTCTCTTCTTTTACAGCCGCACTCAATTTTAATGGCTATTTTATTTATTCATTTAAAACTTTATTGAAAACCTCAAACTCAAATTGGGCACAATTGTTACAAAGGACGGACTTGATGCCTGATAGCATTCTCTGCCAGTCACCCCTTGGAGATAGCGAGAAGTTGATGCGGATATTCAATAATAAAATGTAATATATTATATGTAATACGTAATATATTTCACGTTTATAATAAAATATACATAAGTACAAATATTATATATAAAGTATAAACCAAATATTTATTTTACAAAACCCACAGCTCTCTAGTGGTACAATTTATAAACTATTTATTTTAACTGCGACTGTCACTAATATTAGGGTAGTTACAACATACTTAGACTTACAGAATAATAAACTAAAAATTTCAGTACAAGTTCT
>DWJZ01000896.1:0-27057 GCA_018249125.1 Asbolis capucinus | reverse complement strand
ACTTCTGACTTTTCGGAGTTATGTGCGTTTTAAGCATTTTAATGTCACTCGCTATAACGGTGAAGGAAAACATCGTGAGGAAACCTGTATGCCGGGGAGTTTGCAAAACTCAAAAGTGTGTGAAGTCTAGACAATCCGCACTTGGCCGGCGTGATGGACTATGGCCTTAACCTTCTCATTCAGAGAAGGGACCCGTGCTCAATAGTGGGCCGTGTCGGATTGAGATGAAAGCCAAGAAACAAGTAGAAGGGTGATGATAAATGATTTGCGTGGATGTTAACAACACCAGGAGCGTCATCAACGCGTTGTCAACCGCGTAACATGCGATGGACTCACTTCTTGAAACACCCTAATGTCATCGTTTTGGGGTCAAAGAGTTGAATCATTTTTAGATTTTTACGTTAATTATTTTTCCAAGTACAGCAGCTGGACCGAAATGTCTGTACGAGTAACTGAATCGTGACTATTCTATGACTAAAAGTACTTATAACTGATTTGAACAGTTTTGACTGAATTTGAAACTGTTCCTTTTTGGTACTAAAATTAAATATACAAAAGAAAGTGAACCAACATTTTAATTAATCAGTTTGAGATGAAATAAAAATAATTTAGCACAAAACCATTTAACCAGCCGCCACCGGCCTGACCTGGTACGGCGTTATTAAAAATGCCCCCGGCGTATCAGATCGGCAGCGCCGTGTAAATTCAAAAATAAAAGAAAATACCAATCTAGAGGCGAGCATAATCTGTAGCGATAAGCTGGAGTCGGTACCAACAAAATGCTGCGAAAAAACAAACAAATAAAAGACTAACGGAGAATTAAGTGGTGTTCGAACGGAGCTCCTGTGGCGGCAGGGCTACCCACTACTTGTAGACATTACTACGGTTAGTAAGTCCTACTTACTACCAATAGAATGTTGTATTAAGGGCGTATTGTTGATACTAATTGATCCTAGTTATATTATTAGATACTGCGTCCGATTTACTTCGTAATCTTTATTTATAACAAACAAATTGATTTACGATGAGACGCATTGTAAGTTTTTTTAGTAAATAAAGCGTTTTCGATGCTTATCCTTCTTTATTGCCTAAGAACTTTAAATAGGTTGTTTGGTAGTGAACTTAATTAAGCTATTAATAATTCAAATAATGCGTTTAAAGTTAAATGGAGATATACCTAAGATAAAGTGCAGGAAATAAAATTATTTTGTTTATTTGTTTATCCTTTATTGCACTTCAAAATTAGTTACATTGGGCGGACTTAATGCCATATGGCACTTTTTACCAGCCAGGCTTGGCGACGATGTAAACTTGGGTACGCGTAACAAACACTGGAGTTTATAACATACCCACACATTTTCATGTCAAATATACATGTTTTAAGGTCGTTAGTGAAGTATAAAGAAAACTACACACTTCTTTCACTTTCGAATAGTTGCACAAAAAAACCATTAACCATAGAGCAGTGTTTAGCGCTAATGTAGTGTTAGAGTGAAGTAGTGAAAGTGATACCGATAAAGACATTAACTAAGTGACTTTTCTTTAACAGAGACAATAAGAGAACTGTTAATGGATCGACAGGGTTTCAGATAAAGGCGAAAACGTTTAACGACTTTTACACAGTCTTACAAGCTTGCTTTAACTTGCAGTGTATGTTTGTATATTAATTAGTATGTTAGTATGTTCATTGGTTCGGGTTAAATATTGTAAGCTTAACTAGACCCACTTCTTAGTACACTACGAAGCTGAAAGTTTGCATAAACCTTCCGTCTTGATGACAATGTATTTTTATGATATGCATGACCTGATGCTACGTTCAGGATCGGCTCCAGTGCATGGAACTCCTCAACGATTTACACAGTTTTGAACCTTTATATATTTTTTCATATTGGGGCTCTATAATTAAAGCTTGTGTTTTTAAATATTTTAATAAACATTGTTTCTTTTAATTATCTCTAGACCAGCACCATCGTTACGCGCTATTGCATACTATTATTACACCACGCCATACGACAGAAAGGCTCATACTATATGAAAAAGGGATCTATTATTCTTTTCGTCAACATTGTTAATTTGTATTATTATTTTGTTATTGTACACCCGTCACAATTTCTCGCGACCTTCAAGGGTTGACCGACGGAGAATGCTGTTAGATATTAAGTCCGTCCATTGTAACCCCAGTTTGAGGTTGTCAGTAAAGTTTTAAATAAACAAGTAAATTGTAGTAACAAACAACAACTATGAAAATTGACAGAAACGTTCCAGAGAACATTTGCTGGCGCACACACATGCACACATTTATACATACATACATACACAATAAGTAAAATATCCTAGTTGCAAAGAAATGAGTGTCGAACGCGGTCTCAGACCACTGTTTCTGGCGAATGTCTTTTAATGTAATAGTTGTAACCGTGGTAGTTTCTAGTGCACACTTTCTCCAGGCAGGCGTCGGTGAACAATGGTGTACTTAAAGAGGCTTTTGTTAATATTCACTTATTTTCTGTCCTAAATTTAATTATCAGATAATATTTGATTAACGATTATACTTGTAATTTCTCGCCATTGGTTCCGATACGGCTAAGCGACGTAGATACCGTTTTTGATGTTAGTTCTTATAAACGCATAGCCGAAGAAACAAACAAACAAAACTTAATGATTAATGTAATAAGTTCCATTCTTCACTTAAAATACCAAAAGTTTACATGTAAGGATAGCGACTAGTTACAGATTAATGTATTGTATTCAAGGTTTATTATTAATAATAAACGTACAAAATACAGTAAACTACAGTAGCTAAATTTATATTAACATACATATCTGTTTGTATATTTGCTTATAAAGAAATCCGTATATGGGTATGTACTAAAGATTTCAAAAGTATGACAATGAACATTAAAAAAAGAAAATATTTAAAAAATACAGCAAAATATACAGAACGTTGACTCCGCCACTGAAATGTTTAAATAAATTTGTGATCGCCAGCCCTAATGGAGACGCATCGATTAAGAGCTAGCGGCGCGGCGGGCCACGGCCTGCCCTTCGCTCCCTACAAGGCACATATTTCGCTCCACGTGTCTCGAGGGTTACTAATATACAGATAAACACTATCATCACGATAAAGACCTGTGCACACATGGTAGGCCGCACGTGAGCCATTGCAATTTTTTTTTTTACATTTGACTTTCTTCACTCACTTCACTCATCTTTTTGATACAGATGAAAAAATGCTATTATGTAAATTCGTTACGTAAAATGTTTTAAAAATATAAGATGAGTATGCAAAGCCAAAGTTGTTAACAGAGCAAAAAATTGATAGAATTTGAATCTTAATGTATTTCTTAAAGCAAATCGATCCATCATACTCTTGTATGTTATATATGTATATTGACACATTATGATAATTTTTTAGTTAATTTGCATTATAATTATCATACCTACATATGTATATAACCGTTACTAATTTGATTATATATTACTATATATATGTATACACAAATATGAATAAATTATGTAAGTGAACTAGTACGTTACCGGCGTTGGTTTCACCTGGACCTTTTAATTGACTTACCTGAAAATAAACATAATAAATTAATTATTTACTTAATCGCATATAACTTTAACATTTAAATAAAGCAAAATCCTATTACTTAATTTCGATCACAAACAACCAACAACAAACCTTTTTAACCGAGACCAAATATTTAAAATCATATTCTGCGTCAAAAATGGAACACAGAATTGCGAAGTAATAAAAAAGTCCATGGGCCTACAAATGTTATTGAGCGCTGGAATTAATTATTATGAATTTTTATTGCTAGGGCTCGAGTGACCGCGGTGCAATGTCGCGTTCTCTTCGCTCGTAAGGCTACTATAACTATTTTATTGGATGCCTTACCTCAAGTTTTCATGTGTCTAGCCTAAGACATGACTAGCAGGCCCGGTCACATGATCTTATGCGCTGCAGTGACAATCGAACCTTATCTCAGTCCCGACCAACACAAGGCCCTGAGCTACAAGCGTCACTCGCTACACGTCTTCCACAGATGCCATCAGAGCTGATGTCATCAGTCAGATGTACAGAGCACCGTTAAGTTATTATTTTGAGATGGAACGATATTTTTTAATAAGCAACAGAATTGCTTCAACCATACGGCTCTGTACACAGTGGTGGAACAGTGTTGAGTTAGCCCGGCTACGAGCATGGAATTTTTATACCTTTAACCTAATAAAACTTAAAATATTTAAATTTAATAGGCAAATAGGTCTGTTACGCTTTTAAATATAAACCATTAAACTTTAAAATTGATACAGCGATAGAATATAGGAGATAGACGGTTGGAAGGATGACAATATGGAATGTTTTAAAGGTTTGTATGGTAGTCCGTCATCGGTGAATATACTCGTAAAACCATGAAAGTTTGTATGTATTTGATTAAAACAATTTATTTCAGCATTGTTCTACCTGTGGGCAGATGAAATAGGGGATGATAATTGTTCCAAGCGGACGCAGTCGCGGGAAACAGCTAGTTCTTAAACAAATATTGATTATTTGACCCAATAACTTCCCAAATTACAATTTGTAGAAAAATTAAAATTTTATCATGATTTATTTGTTTAATCTTGAAAAAAATCAGAATCCCAAGTTTGAAATGCCCTAACCATCTTGTTATATGTATATATATACATATGTATGTGTGTGTATATGTCAGTGCGTCATTTATTATGAGCGGCAACCATATAACTTCATCCATCACTACACAAGCCCTTTCCACTTCCGGTACCGATGAAACAAACGATCGTTTTGATGGCAGCACGTCCCCCCCCTCTATCGTCACGGTACGTGCTGGTCACGGACTCTGACTCCAATTTACAAGGTCAGTCATTCGACGCGCTGTGGTCACTGGCTAGTGGTAGCTAAAGGCTGATAACCCTGGATCAATTAGTGGTCACAAAAACATATTTCTGTTGCATCGATGTTCAATGCACGAGTCTGTCAGACTAAGCTGCATCGATTTATAGAATTTGGACCGCTTATTTATTTAGGGAAATAATGTGCGTTGGGTACTTCAGAATTTAGTTTAGTTCCTTGTATGCATTAAAGAACAAAACTAGGCACAGATATTGCTTAAAGCTATGTGACACAGCAAGGTCCATAATAAACTACTCCTTCCTTCATCCTTGAGACTGCGCTCTTAAACTGAGGTATGTAGGTATAGTATGGAACAAAGTTATGGGTCCCTTTGTAAATTGAAAAGTCGAAGAGATACAAAGATATTGTACTCCCTTCCAGTACGAATAATAGTAGACAACGAAACATTAATTCAGTGACTTGCAGAGACAGTACTAATAATCTTCAAGATCTCGTATAAACCAAGCCCCGAAAGCAACAACATAAAAGGCAAATTACAACGTAACATTTTTACGTTTATCAGCGATCGCCGTGCGTCCGTGCGTCTGCGGCGCACGGTCCGCCTTCAGACAATTTAGATGGAGATAGTAGAGCACCAGTTTTTCTAGTATTTAAATAAACAGGATTCGGAATGGCTCCGGTTGGAACAATGTTGAGGAATTTGTGTGAAACTGGGACCTTAACGCCTGCCAGCAGAGATACCTGATGGCAAGGTTCCTCTTCTTCTCTGGCCCCGTCTACAGTCACGTTCCTTCCAGTTTTCTTTCAGAACAAAGCGATATGCAATATACCTTTATTGGCCCCGGCAGCTGCAGCCTCTCTGTCTTCCCAGCGAGTGTTGATCTATCGCTTCCTTTATAGCGTTAGTTGTGACGGGATGTCTCCCAGCCTTTTGTTGCCAATGTCCATAATATGTATGATTTGTTTATAAATGTACCTGTTTGCAAATGTTACCGTAGTACATCATACTTGTTTAATCAATCAATGGAATTGTTGCATTGCCAGTTCCAAACCAGTCGAACAATGCCTCGTCCATCGATCAGCTGTACCAGATCCACCAGCTGTAGCGGAAGCTTGCATTACATTCATAGATAATGCTCAACATTCCACTAAGTTCCTGCCTGCTATAAACTTCTCACCAAATTGATTTTTAACATTAATTATCTTCGACAAATTTAATATTCACATAAAAATGAATGTATATTAATAGGCAATAGATAGTTGCAGTGAAAGTAAACTAATTACACGCACAGCGAGGCGAGCTATTAAATCAGCAGGATTTATCTGAAGCGGGCCTTGCTAATTGACGTGGTGTTTCGGCTTGTTGCGACGACCAGGCACCGGCTACCGGCCCATTGAATTATACTCTGCATCGGTATCAACTGATCGACGTACCGACTTCACCATTGAAATTAATATGGCTGACTTGTCAAAGAGAAGCTACTGCCGGTTGGTGAAGTAGTCAGTGTATCTGACTGATACACTGAAGGTCGTGGGTTTGATTCCCACCCAAATCAAACTATCTGTGATGAGCAGGAAGGTTTGTTCTGTGTTTCGGTATACATTTCTATTTATGTATGTACTTAAAATACATTTGAGTTTATCAATATGTTTATCAAGTTATACTATGGTTAGTATGAGCTAACACTTAGTTTGGGGTCAGATGGCCGTGTGGGAGTTGTCCAAAGATATTTATTTATTTATTCTGTAACGGGAATTAAACAGGCCATAACGTTTCAAGTATACAATCATACCCACTTCTTACACTTCACCATACCAATATTAGTCGTACGGTTAGCAGAATAGCGCTTGTCCATGAGGAATAGTCACTTTTCTGTCGGATACTCGTATTTATTTACCATTAATAACGACAGACTGGTTAGTCTAGTGGTTAGTGAACCTGACTGCTACATCGAAGGTCATGGGTTCGACTCCCATCCAGGTCAAACTTTTCTATGATGAGCAGGAATTTTTGTTCTGTGTGTTTGTCTGGGTGGGTGAAAGTATGTATTTAAAAGTATATATTATGTATGTATGTTTATCAGTTGTGTGATCACCATAGCACAAGCCAACGCTTAGTTTGGGGTCAGATGGCCGTTTATGACTTGTCTAAAGATATTTATTGTTATTATTATAATTTTTTTTATCAAGTTTCCCAGAGTTTTGGTTTTGATTTCCGTCACTTATGTTTTCCATTTGCTCTTCTAGTTAATTCTCTACCAGATATTTATCTTTGGGGAATGGTACCTCTTAGTAATCGTTAATTAATTAAAGGGATTTCAATAATTATTGTAGGAAATTCACTAATTATCTTAGGGATTTCACCAATTATCTTAGGGATTTCACAAATGTTTGTATACCTACGTTTTCTGTTTTGCATTCCTCTCTAAAATCTTCAATAATTACAAACGATGTGATCACTAACTTTGGTGCGACCTCACTATAGATGTCTTTTATTTTACGTCTTCAGTACGACGTCCACTTACATATTATTGACATATAAAAATGGTCAGTGTGACTTTAATATGAAAGATATTGTATATACACATTTTGTCACTTATTTTGGAAACCGCTCCAGTAGCTCTTGAGTTATTTTTCTACAAAAAAATAAATGCTACCCTCGCTGTAATATTATTGTAGAAAAGTTTAAATAGGGAACTTGGAATACTGTTGTGGTTAGTCCATTTAGTCCAATTGAATTTGAATTTAGTCCATTTGAATTCCATGACTATTTATTAGAAACTAATTAGTGAATTCCTTTATATGTACATGGTGTTGCACATTAGAGCCCGCAGGAGGCGTCCGAGTTGCACGCATGTGGCACCCGATCGGTATAATTAGTGGCACATTCTTTGACTAAGTGCCCTTTAATGTTAACTACTATTATTTGAATAAGCCGTTTGAATTTTAAAATATTAAGATATCTTGGAAATCCAAGATAACTCCGCAATACACATACATACATACGTGTTTAAAATGGCGTTTGCGCTAATTTTCGTCATGATATTCGTATTTGTACTCCATTACACTATATTTCATATTAATATCTTTGGACATCTCACACACATCTGACCACAAACTAAGTGTTAGTTTGTACCATGATGATCAGACAATTGATGAATATATATATATGTATACATGTTACGGGTATATATGTATGTTCCGGGTGCCTACGATAGGTATATCATGTTTTTCGCGCCGAATAACATATATCGTGAGCACACGTAGCATTACACAGTCCACGATATATCGAGCTTAAAATCATATACATATATATGTACATACATAAATTTAAATATTATATAGATATTATTACACGCAGACACAAAACCATCATTCCTGTTCATGACAGAAAATTATTCAAATCGAGTAGCAGCGTAAGTCTTCGGAATTGCACTTTTACATAATTCTCAGGAATCGATACCAAGTGATATAATTAAAAAAAACAACAACCTAACAGCGAGATACATTTAATTCGTACTCTGTCTGACAATTTGTGTTAACACAGTAATATAAACGTTTTATGATATGTATCTTTATTTAAAATGTTGTTTTTACATCTTTCACTTGATACCAATATTGCTTACATAAGAAAAAACAAATCAAACCCCCTTTCTTCGCCATGTAGAAAATTTCTTTCAACGACACCTCATAAGTCAAAATCTGTCCAGTTGGGTAGTAGGGCGTGCCAAACAAATGGCCGTCCATACAAAAATACACTCTAAAGCATTACCCCCTGACGCAGTCCGTTAAAAAGTGTTACCACTAGCGGGCACCTACAGTGAGTGCGGCCGCCAACACGCGCCGCAGGACCGTACCGCCTCGGTGATACTCACGCATATTGTCAAGCTCATGCCCTCATTAACGCCGAGCAAATGGCTCCAGCTCCACCGCACTACACGGAACCAATTACCGCAAGACGGGCTTATAATTACAGATCCTTGTTCCGTGCTCTATTAGTTTTGGTTTAGGGCCAATTAATATTATGTTGAGATTTTAATTGCTTGTTCAGGCACAAACAACCTTCAGACTCCGATATGCATTTTATAGACTCTGTGGTTAATTGTGGGTGGAAACATGTTCTGTTGTCCCTTATAGCGATGTGCGCCAGTTTGTGTTAATTAGTTGGCTACCTTTTAATATAGGTACATACAATAAGGTAGGTCGAAGGTACTTTATGTCTAAATAAATGAAGAACCAAATAAAACACTAGCAATATTTGTTGACAGGTAGCTACACGAATGCCGTTACTACCTGTCATTTTAATACTTCCTAAAATTACTGATAATAGTTAATAAACGATACAAAATCGTACTATAGTATAAGTTGGTTAGATGTTTAATATAGATAGTTCTGACATCTTAAAGTAGTTACGGTCACTGTTTTTCTGGACGACCGCCGGCGCCGCTCTGCATCAATGCTTTTCCCATGCTGCGTGTTCGTCTGTGCCGCTCTTGACGTTCCACAATTATACTCTAAATATGATTCTAGTATAATACAAAAGTCAACTGCCAACGAAAGGTGAAGTTTGCGTCTGCGCTATAGATATTTTATAGCTTCAATAAGTGTTTTAAATTAATAACATGTAAGGTCAACTCACCCACGACGTGATTTCAAACTAAGCGTTAGCTGATTCTATGATAATCAGACAACTCATAAACATACGAGGAATAGATTTCTTCAATATAATATTTCAGATTTTATAACATATAACACAACCAATATTCCTGTTGCAAAAAAAAAATGTTAAGGGTGGGAATTGAATCCACGACCAGCCCACTATGGCAGCCACTTTTATATAAAATGTATAGAAATAATATGTCCACAAACAAAAAGCAACCTAACCACTAGCCGTCGATATAATCGAACCCTGTACTTAAGGGCAGCTACACAAACACCTGTGGCCAGCAAATTGGAAAAGCATACGAACTCCGAGACTTGGAGAGCTCCGCAAACATCACCGGCTACCGTGAAATTTAACAGCCGTCCGTCCTTGTCACACCTACGGTTGACACCATGGGTAGGTGGAGAGGAAAGATGGGTAAGGAAAGTGCGAGTAAACAGTCGGTCGCCGAGGAGCGCTTGACAAGGTTTTCTATTTATCATCGCGCTGTTCCTACTGTCAATAAACATGACAGATATTTTTCGGGCATGGTTTCCTTTAATAACTGTCGTTTATGTATGTCACATTAGGAGTGAACGAATCTATTTTGAATACTAGTCTACGGTTGATGTGCGCTATGAATGACTGAATGAAATGAAGCTCTGTTGATTCTTACCTCGGAGGTTAATCAACGCAATCGCGGTAACATGGGACATGTTACCGGTAAGTTGTCTCGGAACAGGAAGCGGCAAGGAGCTTCGGAAGACTATTTTTATAATAGTTTCAGATTGTAAAAATATCAAATTGAAACCAGTTTTTATTAAACACGGTTCATAGAGCAACGCATAGCAGTTATACATTTACCTTTTACGTTTGTTTCGGGTTTCATGAAAAGTTTTTCAGTATCTCTTGTAATAAATAGGTAACAAGTATAATATAGAACCTCGTAGTATGAGTCTTTGACTCGCTACGATACCCACCACAAAAACCCACCAATTTTAAGATAACATAATGCCATAATGTTCAATTACATTTCATGTAACAATATTGACTTTCAATAAGCGATCTCGGCGCGCCTATGATGAGATAAATACTTTGAATTGAATACACAGAGTGATGCAAGAGGCTGATTCAATAAGATGAATCTACTGAGCTATGATGGTGATCGACAAAGGTGTAAAAAAACCATGTCGCGCTAGAATACAGTGATACACAGAAATAGGTGAATTTATGAATCTTGATCTTTCAGATCTATCTTTTGAGGGCGGTATAAAATCACAGAATGTTCCATTACAATATTGACGCTGTCTCATTTCACTTCAATAGTCGTGCGCAAACGTTGGCTGTTAAGCTGTTTTAATTACAACTACTGACATCAAGTACACGATCGCACTTAGAATTGCTTAACTTGCAATATCGCTTAAATGATATTAATGGACAGTTAATCATCCGCCGCTCATCCCTTTAACACAGTACCTTCGAACGTTAATGAAGTATTGCTTAATCTCTTACTTCGATAATTACAACATAGAGTGGTTCATAAGTAATACAGGGTAATTTGAAGCGTATTACTAGTGCATAGAATTAAATGTTGAGTGCATGTTAATAATATGTAATGTTCGTTCAATTAATAATTAATTGTTAACTTCTGCGAGCGGCTTGCCCAGTTCCCGCCGCGACGCACGGTCTTCTAGAGGCGGGAATATTCAGCTATCGATAAAAAATATTTATGTATAAGATTTAACTTTCTTTTGAGCTGCCAGCAGTTATTATGTCAAATTATTCAAACACGTAACCATAATCTTGGACGAACATTACGGAATCTTATAGAGGATATGGTGGTTTTATGCGTACAGTGTAATTTGGATTAGAAAAAAATATTTTTCGTATTATGTTTCCTGTCATAAAAATTCTTAGTCGATATTAAGTAGATACTTCAATTTTCGTTACCATTATCTAATTAATGAAAATTAAATCGTACGATATGTATTACAACTGGTTTAACTATAAGATAATGACAAAATATATGTAATATGTAATAAAAAACCTTTATTTGCGACCAATACATTATGTGTTTCACAGAACATAACTAATTATAATTTATTAAAAAGAACCAGCCTAAAGTAATAAACAATGTTCGAGGTAAACATTTTATAATATTAAACTACTCCAGTAACATTCTTTATTCTGCGACGTAACTCAGCCTCCTACGTTCTGTCAATATTAAGGCTATTGCCGAGGAAATTCTATATTTAGTTTCAGTATTTCGCGTGCAAGTTCTTACGATATAACTTACCGATCTTACAATAATTTGATATATTGCCCTCTGACAGCCAGCCTCGATAGTCGGAAGACAAAGTGGTACGTATTTCAACCGGTGAATAATATCGATAAATCTCTCCATACATCACTAGATGCGGGTATTCGTTATAAGTCAAGAGGGCCCGATTTATTACTATTGAACACGAAAAGGGTTGGTAAAATTAATTTGGTCGGTGATAATAGTTCTTATTGTTTGGGAACAGGGTCGATAATGGAGGTGAGAGATGTGGAGATTGGAATGATCGATTTCGGCTGTAGTGCAGCGTGGGCTCCTCGAGGAGCAGCCGCGGTGTAAAGTTTTCGATTAGCGGACCCTTTACGGTTTATCTACATACATACATGTGTACCGGCTGCGAACGGATTGCTACTGATAATGAAGTTAAAATATAAATTAACGTAGATAACAAAATGAAGCATATCGTATGTAACGTACGTTGGGACTTATATGCTGTGGAATATAAAACCTCGCCCCTTTCGATAAAATATAATCCTTAATATTACTCTACGACATTCTGGCTTTACGTAACATGATAAAGTTTGCTGTTTTACTTTCTAGTAGATAGTGACTGGTAACAGCAACCGCTGGCACCACGACATCACAGGTAAGTTCTGGAGAGGTCGACTTTATGAATGTTAGTCACAAAACCCCTCCTTAATGCTCCGTTTCAGGAATCTTTTACAAGACCTTTGTCTTGAAAGATTTGTAGCCAAGGATCAAGTGTATAAAAGAAGGAATAATGGAACGGCGTAATTTTTTAGATTTACCAATACGAGTTACGCCCTTACATTAGAACCGTCGTAAGAGCGTAACTATTTAGAGTAACTCAACAGAGTTAGAGAAAGAGAAATACAAAAAGTTACGCCCTTTCAGATTTCCGTCATCAATATTTAATCTGACGTACTATGTCTATTTTTTATTGAAGTAAGTGGGTAATTCATGTATCTGCTCTAATTGCTTGTGTGTGTGTGTGTTTATTAAACAACAATAATTGACAGGTAGTCCCGAGGAAATATATAAAGAATGATGAGAGCTGCAGCGCGGTGGTGCGACCGCGGACCGCGCGGCGCGTCAACAAAAACAGGAGATATTAGCCGGCTGACTGCCGCAACAAACACTTTATTTAACAATTTATACACCCGCGCAAAAACTACAAGCACTTGATAGATTACATTATTGGCTACAGAAGTTCAATTGAGATAAATTATTACCTTAAGCTGTGCTCGCGTCGCACAGCTTGTAGTTTTGTTGCTGGACTAGCTTCCGCCCACGACTTCGGCTGCGTGGAACAGTTTTTATGAGCACGCTGGTTGTAAATTATTTTCGAAAATAAATGTTTGTTTCTTTCTACGTGCCTTTAACAATGCCGAACGTATATTTCAGTAAACAGAGGATCTATTTCAAGCCTTTAAGGTATTTTGTAGCTATTTAAGTAGCATATATTCTTTCTCAAGTCTCAAGTTGGCATAAACTTTCATTAAAATCGGTTTAGTAGTTTAAGCATGAAACTCTTAAACACTGACAGATAAAATAGATACAAAACAAAACAAACAGTGTTACATTCGCAATGTAATATTAGCTATTTTTTTAAATATTCGATAATCTTCTTTATAGCAATATCTGAGAAGTGTAACATTAAGAAAACCAAACCAAAACTACATTTTAAATAAACTGCAAAGTATACCAGCGTTAATTTATAATTAAAGGTAATGGCGATAACCGTACATACATTAAATACATTAATAACCTCCTTCTATTTTTAAACAGCGTCCATTTTGTTGATGGGCTGTTTAAAGAATGCTATCTTTCACGCCTATCTCTTATTTAAAGCTGGCGCTCGTTTGCGACTCTGTTGTTGCCCAGCTGTATCGTGGATTTGTTTACTTGTTTCCGTATTTTAATGAATACTAACCTATAATAATATTAGGTTACGCTTTAACGGTTTAATGGCCGTCCCCAATTATACCTCAATAGGTACGCCCTTACACGAAAAGAAATAAGGGCGTTACTGTATAGAGTAACTCATACGAATTCCGCCCTTATATTTTCCGTATAAAGCGTAACTTCTCCGAGTTTCTCTGAAGAATTACACCCTGGTTTCCGTCGTCGATAAGTCGATGCATTATTCAAAAATAGCTAACGTAGGTGTGATATACAGTCATAGTACACATACATCCATATTCTCTAGCATATTAAACCTTTACAAGACCTTTGTTTATAACGTTTTAACTTTTTATGTTCCCGGACCGCCCTGTGGTAACTTCCCGTAAATAAAAACTTTACTAGAACTTTAACAAAAGGTTTACGCTGGAGGTACTGAGCTTTTTAATGAGTAACACCGATACCAAGAATGTACGTAATAAGATAATATGTGAGAGGAGAGCCTATATCCAGCAGCTGATATACAAAAGCTGGTGTTTTGTTTATGACAGGTAACGCTGCTGTGGTGACCCCGAGTGTATCGTCGGCCGGCGGTGCAGGGAGGCAACTGAAGCAAGTTGCTCGCTCCTTCTCACGAGGAGAGAACTCTGTTCGCTAGTGGTCTATTAATGAGTAGCAGGTTACTTGTGTATAGTTTTATTTGTGAGAAATGTAGCAAGTGCGCCTCATCTATTAAAGGAACGTAGTTTTATTGGCGCACCACGAGACATTGAGTCATGTTCGTTAATATTCAATGCTCACAAACGAGTTCCCCTGCCGTCTCGTGACCCGCAACTGGTCTTGACCTCTGCTCCCCTGGTACCTGCTTATTTATTCCTTATATAATGAGCCCGCCTGCTGCGCCGGTCTCGGGTTCGATCCCCGACGCTAATAATGTTTGTTCTCGGTGGCATGTTTGTGGAATGTCCACGTGGACAGGTTACACAGACACAACATCTCAGTGAGTAGAATCACGTGAGCTTAGAATTAAATTTTAAAATACTTTACGTTAGCTTTTATAATTAGAAATGGTTAGAAGCCGAAGGTAGTATTATGTTACAAGTACCAATAATGTATCTAAGACATATGCACGTTGTTGGCACTTATATCCTTCGGTGTGGCAGCTATCATTAGAAATTGTTATGGTACTTTGGAATTATGGATATAGTCAATTGAAAAGTTTATTAAGCATAACTACTTTGGATTTGTGTGCGTTGCTATTAATGATGAAATAAATGTTCATAAATGGTCTTATAAACATTATACGTTTTCTATAAGTTCGTAATTCTAAATCCTCTGACAGCAGTTGTCAAAATTATTAAAAGCTGTTCCGATGATAAATGTAATTTTTTTTAAAGATATTTGTTTTACTTTATTAATTTATTTTATTTATTTTAATTTATTAATTAAGATATGTCTGATTATTAATTAATTCAATGCCAAAATTGTTTTATTTATTTATATTGTTGCCTGCTCGGTAGGACAATGTTATATGTATATATTTCAACGATAAATTAAAACCTATTGTTCACATTAAATTTATTTGACTTTGTAATTACAGCAACGACAAGCGCAAAATATATCAATATATATTGTATTTTTCAGGTTTCTATAGTATCCTGCAGAGTTGTATGGCTTGACCGTACTACGCGGGCTCAGTTCCGTCCAAGCTTCATGTGAGACCGCAGCGGCGGAAGGATGTGGCGAGGCTCTATAATTGACCAACACGTATCACAAATCACTTTTATGACACAAGTATTAGTAACATGTGTGTGAGTAATTTAAATAAATATCATAACACAGAAATCACATGTCGTACTCATTTTAATCTCAATTAATATTACATGATGTGTACTTTAATAGATTATTGAAGCAGATGACAGTATATCATATCAATTATGATGATACTTCATCTAGTTTCTCAGTCTTCTTGGAGTCCCGCCTCCCTAATTCCCTTAACAAAATATATGTAGGTAACGAGTGTTTGGTTGGACTAAAACAACATTATATTTATTATATGTACGTAATTAATGCCTTTATAATCATTTACTAAGTACAAAACAATAAAAATGTATGAATGAACTAATGTGAAACCTTTTTATTTCTTTTATCATCAATTGCTCCTGCTTCATGCCTGCCCTGAAAGCCGGCCATGCCCCCAAGGGAGGCGCGCCCCACTGGTAGTAAGCCCTGATCTAAACTGACTGTTATCTTAGTATATTATATTCTGAACTTGTGATATAACATAATTCCCATCCAGTATTGAAACAGCATCATTAAATGTATTTAATTTACAAAACGCATTTAATGTCTCAGTTTGAATGTTGATTAGTACAGAACAACCTCATTATAAATATAAGGCGCCGTACACATGTTGACAGTTTGTAATCGTTATATTTAATAGTCTTGTCTTAATATACTGTACGTCACTAAAGACTATACATATATTGTAACGAACATTACATATACATATATGATTGCTAATAATGGTTAAATTAAAGGTTTTTTATACGTGTCCCTATTTTATATGTCACTGGTTGCACCCGTTGCACGCGTTGTTGCGCATCAAGTCATCAACTATGTGTCAGATCAATATAATTTTGATACTAAAAGCTTTTCCAAATAATTCTTAACACATTTGTCAATAATATCGGTACCCTATCTACAGCCGTTTCAGAGTGTAAAGGATAAACAAATATTAATTTATATACATATATACAGATTTGTATATCACGGAACTGATTACATTCAAAATATCGGCCAGCGACGAGAGGGGTCACGGGCTCGATGGCCGTCAGGAGACATTGTCACATAAATGATTTAGATGTCAGAGATGTATTACTAACTTCGTGCGTATCTGTAAACTTATAACCTCTTTAATATGAAATTATTTGCACTCAAAATTTCGCGGTACGTCGTTAATGTATTTGATGTGCACTGTCTCAGCTTTGTACAAATGAGCAGCATCGCTAATGACTTACCATCAGATAATTCGTCATCATTATATGTTCCTTATTGTCCTATAAAACACGATTACCAGTGTCAATGTCTCCGATTACCTTCACAGTGGCCGCGAGACCCCGCCGAGGAATCTCCGGCTCCCGAGGCGAATGGCCTATTCCATTAATAACCTTATTGAATTACGGTCGAGTGAAACGTGCCATGGCGGGCACATACCTTATAACACTTTCATAGTTTTGAAAGATTATATAAAAATTAAATTGTATTTACTTTAAACATCTTCAATAAAACGTTACAATCTAGAAGTTTATTACACTGACGAAGAAATATGGATGTAACATTTTAAATTATAATCTGCGATGGATATCTATCGTTCATTTTATTACAAACATTCTATACTCTATATCAGTTTACCGTAGTTCTTCTAAATTAATACGTTTTTTTGTTGATAAAAAATTGTACATTATACAATTTTTATTAATTAAGAATTGTCGTTCCAGACACGTGTTCAATAATGGTCACATAATGTCGGCTGAGAGTTTGACACTGGGACCCCAGTGTGCGCTGCCCCTAACACTGCTGTTAGTGTTCGACGACCAACATAAACCAGAGATCTAATCTGAAACAGCCTGTATACATTGTACCTAAAAGTACATGCCATTAAAATAGCAACTATAACTTTAGTTCAAATATTAAACAAAATTTCTCAGCGCTGCTGAACTCACGAGCTTTACACTCTACGACTAAGTTCGAGTGAACAAGTTGACAAATTTTAGTAAAAATATCTAGTTGATCTTAACTGAAAAATATTCCATAATACTTCTTTTTGCTACATTAAAATTTGTAAATGACCTCTATAGACGAAGGACGGCCCACCTGATGGTAAGTGGGGATGTTTTACATAATTAAAAGCCTTTCCCCTTCTGAATTCAAGGCTTTTAGGTATATGAATAGGAAATTTATAAATATATACTTATTAAAAAAAAGTGATTTAGGTGAAATTTTAACAGAAATTTTTCACACAATTTTAAAATTACTTAAAATACTTTGTACTATAGCAGTCGGATAGAAGACAGACGATATGTCGTGAGGTCGGACCCCTGTATCTAAAGGCTCTAAGTACAAACCGGTCACCTAGGTAATAACGATTAGCGCTTATTTTCATAATATTGCAATTAAAAATATGAAAATGGTCGCGACAGTGGAGCCGGCTGTCTGTGCGGCGCACCACCTCGTAAACAACTCGCCGCATTTGCTTTTACAGCCTGCAGTAAGCCTCAGAATATTAACATTCTTACTGATAGTTCCATAAGTTATGATTATTACATGTTTATTCTGCGAAATAAATTGCCAATAGGCAGTAATAGATACACGGTTTTAGGGTTTCGTATTAAATTGAATCTTGTTATATCGTCATGTCCTTTTATAATGTTTGCTCGTGTTGTGGTCGCTGGTACGATAGTGTGCGTGTGACCAAGCAACTGGTGTAGTTACGACGATCAGTCTTGGCGCGTATGAGGCGACACACAAATGTGCGGACGAGATTTGATTCCGGCTTCCTTTTATTATTGAAAATATTACACTATAACTGCACAATATTGCGAGCGTGTTATGTGTGCGGTGACATTTATTTGACCTACTACGGTGGCGTGTGTATTGCCCTCTATAAACTAAACGGTTGATTCTGTAAATCCCAATGGAAGTCATGATGAGAACGTCATTATAACGATTTTAAAAGAAAAACTCAACGACTTATTGCATCAACTACGTTGCTCAACCGCTTCCTTGGTAACATAATAAAATGACGACCCTGAATCGGAAATGAATAAAGGAGAAAAGCCAACTCAAGTTAGCCGCTATCAAGAAACACGACCAAGGCCGGGGGTAACGTCAATGTGACCCCCGCACTGAGGAGGAGCTCACGTCGTGGCCGTCACGCGGTGGGAGATGCCCGTGACATTTATTGTTTCAACCAAGTTTGTGTCGAACATTTCATACTTCGTTATTGGAATAGTATCTGAGAAATTATCATTATTGCTGTTCATTGTTAGTTCATTGATATTCATTAATATTATTTTCTATTTACATATTTTAATAACTTTTAATTATCTACCTATATAGTTAAATTACAAGTCAGAATACCTCTGAAGGAACAACCAGATTGAACTATGCCTTGAAGCACTTGGTATCAGTAAGAAATTAACAAAAATATATTTTAAACATGCATTATTAGTGTATATAATTTTGTCATCATTAATTAGTTTAAACAAATATGTATGTTAAGAAGTTTGTTCAAGCTAAGCTAAGACTTTTACTAAATGAGTGCGCTTCGTCATCAAAGAATCCGTCGCCACTTACCATCAGGTGGCTTCGTAGTCAGGTGCTAACTTATTTAATACAAAAAACTACAAATTGCTACTTTTTTTACAACAATCTTCCTGGTTAGTTTCAGTCTGATCAAAAGATGTTATCAATGAGCCCGGAACAAACACAATAAGGGCCGTGGATACAGCAGGCGGCTGCACAACGATTCAATTTAGCGCCTGATCGATGAACATGGCGAGGAACAGCAGAACTCTGTTATACCACGACTGTGTCCCAACAATGCCAATGTTCGGCTTAAGGCGCGACTGCGGACAACGCGGACAGAGGCGACAAGAGAACAGAGAATAGGTATTGGAGAGGTTGACATTACCAGCAACCATAATACTACTATAGCTCCACTTTCAAACGGCATTGCAGCTCCGTGGTGAAGTATGATTTATATTATAAAATGGATGGATGTAGTTGGCACGATGGCAACTACAAACGACTGTCATGCGACAAATGCAATACACCAGAATGTACATATTTTATACAAATTATTACGAGCAAGTGATGCTTTCTGTCGTTGCTACAGTTATCTTTGTCGTTCTGTCAGCCTGTCGTCGGTTGTATTTTGTGAAATCACACCTTAGTCTGCTTTATTTAACAGCAGCTAACAGCAGCCGGCGAGTTCGCATAAAACGAAATAAAAGTATTGACAAGATGGCCGCGAGCGACACGGCGATGCTATCTCGACGCTACCGTTCACAGGCGCTCCCGCAGGGTGCCGCCGCACTACGCGGGGTTGTTCATTTACATTTGTTGTTTGAGATAACACTTGATAGTAAAACAAAACATGGACACACAGACGCTGCGAAAACTAAGCATTAGGGCAACATCCGGTCTTGACTTACAATATCAGGCATGTAGAAGGTGTTCTACAGTTTATCTCAATGGTGGTGCTTTGCTGCTTGGAGACATAGCTTAAATGATATATCTACTCTGGGAGTTACACCAATAACGATGGTCTCAGTAGTCTTTGGGGAGCTGATGTCTGGTCTTTTGTCAAATAATAACAGAGTAAAGTTGTCTCTAACCGTAAAGATCATTAACTTAACATTCTTTAAGCCGAGGACTACTCAAATCAGGCATTACGTATTATGCACAAAAAAATCAAATTGTGCATACAAAGAATATATATCAAGAATACTTCGAATGTTTTGTATTTCAAAGTCCCTTGGTTAAGATGTTGCATTGTCTATAGTTGCGGTAACACACGGCATTGTCTATAGTAATAAATTAACAAAATTTAATTAATTTTCATGATCATAAGTACATAGATTAAAATTGTGACAATGTGGCGACGCCTTTATAAATTTTGTTCGCTTGATGGATGGCCGTGTTCGGCGATTCCTTCCTTATTGTCCCGAGATATGTCTGTTCGCATGTCTCAATGTTTTATGAGCGGCGGGCTCCGACCTCCACACTGACGTCGAGCGGCTCGATGAAGACGGTCAGTCGTGGCAGATCCACCATCTCTTTTTATAAAACCTTTGTATCATATGTATATTGAATTAAAATGTTTATGACTTTATCGTGTGGCCATTTTGTGTTTTGTAATTTTATGATGAAGTTGTTTTATTAATATCGGGCCGGTAAAAGTGGTCCTGCTTCGAAAGTTGTACAAGTAACTTCTTTTTTCGATTTATACCAAGATTATTCATCTTTGCTGTTTTGTTACTAAACGTTGTATTGCTATTGATTGTAACGCAACCTACTTAGTCCTATTGTTAATTTAAACGTCATAACGACATTTTGAATCACAAGAATTTCCTTAAAATCGGTTAATATTGCTTTGAACAGAAATGGTCTATTTATAAGAGTATTTAATACTAGTAATAACTACCTTATCTCAGTCCATGAGAACAAAATACTATTAAGCTATTAAGTAATTAAGTACAACTTTTATAAAACGGAAAGCTAGACGAGCAGGTTACAGCATCAGCAGGTAATGATGATGGCTGCGTGTTACTGTACACCGAGTAACCAGGAGCTGAGGAGAAAGCGAAAGCCTCATCAGTGACTGTTCCCACACTTTTTACATAGACCGTTATATGCGTTCACAGACTCTATCAGCTCTACACGCCATGTTATATGACAATGACGTCAACTGATCATCATCTTGAAATGATTATTTAAAAGTCAATTATTAGACACAATAGCTCAACTTTTTGTGTCAAGTGTTTACGATTTTATAAAAGACTTTTTCTTGCAAATTATTGGTTTCGCGTTGAAGTCTTTTGTATCGCGGATTGGAAGATTTGAATATTTTCGAGAAAACTTAAATGGTGCAGTATTTTACTGCTGAACGATTTGCAGTTATTTGTCGTATTTTAATAGTATGATGTTCAAATATACATGTGATTGGCTGGCCTAATAACTTTAATGCTATGTTACGGGTACTCACGATATAGTACATGTTTTTCGCGTGATTACGTGAGTCCCGTAACGTAGCATAATGTATACAGTCCATGATGAGACATGTTTAAAATCATATTTTACAACATTTATAATGTAATTGTTACCTTGTGTTTGAAAACCTCTCCGATCTAAGGATGCTGCGACAATAACGTCGATTGGCGTAGCATAAACTAATTATATTGTTATTCTTCTTAGCTCTCTCCTAATATTGATCCCAATATATCCAAATCAATCTATGGAGACTGAAATTGTGGTAAACCATAACCAGAGTATTTCATAATAATTATATGATATTTCAATACAAATTTTGGATTATCCCAACTATACCGGGTGGCTGACTAGCAAAGTGGTTATTATCCCATTTTATTGATCTCGTCCTCAGATTGGATCGAATAATTATACAATAACCTTTCCAATCGTAACCAGGTAGAAAAGCTAATATTTTCTTTAATCCCCAGCGTAGGCTTAGGAAACCGCCGACGTATTTGGAAATATTAATATTTTTTTTTCAATATTGGCTTCCTTTTTTTGGAATAATATTTCTTCGTCAAGCAAGACTCGTGGCAATTTCGTGGGCAACGTTGACCACTAAACATCAGATGGCTCAGCAACTTGTCTGCAATTTTTTTCATAAAAACACTAGTATTTCGAGCGAAACTCTAGCGCGTATTTTATCGATGGCGCGCAATGACGTTGGAACCGCAAGCGCATTGTGGCATTCCTCGTAGCGTCATTATTGGGAATAGCGGACTGGAAGCCGTTGGAAACACTCCGCGAGCTCAATACAGCTCAATACATCTTTATATGTTGAAAACATTTTTTATTCTTTTATTAACACATTGTAAATTTGTTATTTTTTCTTTATGTTAAGTTCGAATAGAAATTAATTTTATTAATAAATTGACTTTTCTATTTTATCTAAAATTATAGAGTCAAATTTTATTGATTTCTAATACTACCCGATAACATCATTGCAGTTACTCTACAATATACAGGTCGCCGGCGGGGCCGCCTAATTCAAACTAACATTAATTATGTACGTTTATAACGAGAGTCATCGAACTATGTCATTTGAACTTTAAAATGCCTGTTATCATGAGAAGGAAACTGCAACTTCATCTAAATATTATTGAATACTGTTGTTCAATAGTAAAGGGAGTTTACACAAATAAATGTTATGAATACTCACTCATTACAGCAGGTCACCATGGTCTGCGACACCGTCACCAGCGTCGTGGTCGTTGTGGTCAGCGTGTCTCCGATGCACTTCTTCCTCGAATACTCGTCTAACACCTTGTCTTCCTTCAGCGGCTGCAGCACTTCTTTCACTTTGTTCGGGCCGCTCTTCACCGTTGATCTTTGGAACCTTAACTTGGCCGAACTCTTCCCATCTGTTGAAATCTCACTCTCTTCCGTCACCAACGCTCCTCTCCTTGTCTTGCTGACCGTTTTGGACGTCTTACCATACACGTTACCGTTTTTATGTACCTGTTCATTTGAATCTATCAATTGACTGTTATCTTCTAGAGGTAGACCGTTACTGAGCATGCTTTTTATATTATCACTACTGAGATTTGTACCGAATAGTTGGTTCAAATCGTCGTAACTCTGGATTGGTTGTCTTCTTTGGTCTTTCTGCCACGTCGAGTCAAAACCGTATATTGGTTCCGCTTCGACACCGAACCATTCTTTAGCATCGTTCGTTGTTTCGTCTGGTGCTGGTTCTATTTGGTTAAAATTACTAGTATCTCGAAAAAAGTCGTCTGTGAGTTCAGTTATTTGGGCGCCAGGTCGTTTGGTATCGTTGTCGAAATTTAGGAAGGCAGTATTCATATTGTTTGGTTTCTTTTTTCCATACAACTGTCTGTAGTATTTCTCCTGGTCTCCGTACATCCAGCAAACTTTCCACCATTGCTTGCACATCAGTATGTTTGCTGAGTTCGATGACTTCATGTGTCTAGTTGCTGTCGTCGACATCTTTCTTTCACCTCTACTTTTTGTATCATAAAAGTACGTAAGTTTTACTTATTTTTTAATATATGTATATATTTAACTGAATTGTACTACCGCCATCTAGGGACTTGATAAAAATTTCAACTGAAGACTAAAAATGCAGACTTTGCTGTTTTATTTGGCAAACAAAATAAACACAAAATAACAAATCTCTAACAAGGTTAATTAAATTGACAAATCATCATTCACTGCAAGTGGATCTGTTGGCCGTGGTACAAGTCAGCAAGAACGTGGTGATATATGGCGCGGTGTAGTTGTAGCGACAAATTGGTTCGACTTTAATCATTTTTTCACCTACCGGTCTGTGGTCAGATACTGAGCGTGTCGACTACATACTATTGTATGTTAATCAATGTAATTATTGAGGCAACAAGACAAACATAAGAGGGGCACTACAAAAACATTATGTTAATATGGGAATTCAGAATTTCAACAACGTAGTTTGTTTTATTTGACAAGCAGCCAATGATAAATTAACCTACAATGTATGTCCGCGTTATATGTCATATGTTAGTTCTATTAGTTGGAAACATAATGTTCATATGACTCAACTTTTAAATACATATGATTCATAGTTGGTTTTATTAAAATTTAAAACTAGGCCATCAAAAAGTAGATACAAAACATTTCTGATACAAATTCTTAACTTTCATATAATTGAACACATTTCCACACTGAGATTTACAGTTACTGTTAAAAATCGCATTCAAAAGTCTACAAAGCAAATTTACAAAGACACGAAACCTACTTCAACAGAAAGCTCTATGCACATCTTTGTGGCATTTCCATCAATAGTCCTCTGTATACTTCTTCACAATGTTTCTCATCTGCTTCTAAAACTAGCATGCTATATTCGATGTTACGGCCTTTGTAATAAGGGTTAGGATTGTATGAATGGTTTGTATTATGGTATCAAGCTCTGTTGTCAATTACACTGTTATTACGGTAATGGCCGCTCGCGCTTCACCGTGCTCGTTAGGCTTCTTTATTTTCCAGCCGCTACGTGACGTACCGGTTAATTGTGCTCGAGAAAACTTAGATCCTGAAGAGATATCGTTCCAACCTTGTAATTTAGGTGCAAAGTACTTCCGTGGCAATAACTCAACGAGCATGCGCCTTGTTACTACGACCGAGGAATGAGTCTATGGTGCATATTTTAAATTGGGATTACCATCTTTAAATCAAAGTGCGAGTGGAGTGGATACTTTCGATTTGAAAACCTTTGTGGAATTTAATAGTTTAGTGTTTATAAGTTTTTATAAGGGTACTAGCTGTATCCGACGTGCGTTGTGGTACGTAAGCTCAAAAACCATGTTTTTCCATAGATTTCTGAACAAAGTTGTCAAAACAAAACAAACAAACTGACAAAGACAACATTCAGTTTTATATATACTCGTATAAAACTGTGAAAGATAAAGGTTAAAATGTTTTGAATTATTGGAAATCTTAAGAGTCGACTCTCAGCTTAGACGTTTATTTGGAAAATATGTACATAGGTGGATGCAAGGGCGATATCATGTTCGATTAGTGTTTCACACAATGTATTCAGTAAAGACGTCATAAGGTAAGAGAAATTGTGATTTTTTTAATTCCTCGGATCATGACAGAATAGAAACACGGACTTAGTGATGTTATCTTCAACACATTCAGTTATTAGGGATGTGAAAAGCATTTCATGACAATATCGTTTTAAAAAAGTTTATGATTTACAAAAAAAAACAGACGTTCAAAATAGCTTTTCATACCGAAAGAACTACCGAAACTAGCACCTGTATACTAAGCTATCCCCACTTTACCCAAACACAGACTGATAAAGCGCAACCATTACGACAATCGCAACCAAATAAATCGCATATCTTCAACACAAACGTATTTCAAAAGGCGCCGTCCGCCCGACTTCTTCCCACTTACTTATTTATCTATTCCTTTGTCTCTAAAGCGGACAAAAGACAAATAATGCTTTGCTATGCGCAGCAGTAAGTTTTATCGATATTGAATCGCTGCCCTGCCCACAATTATCGATGTTATCGCGGTCGCAGCACTAGAAGCTGATGATTTATTGGCAGTATTACGAACGCCAGGCTACCTAGGTAATCGGGGGCCGCGGGCTTTCTAATAATAGCCCGAAACAAAGCCGTAGTGCTGCTGCGGCGCGGGAGATTGAACTATTTGTCAAAGTCAGTAATCGGTGCACGATGTTTTCTCGTTTCAGAACAAATCAATATTATCCAGATGGTGGCGATGACAGGGGTGAGCAACCTTTTGGATTAAAGGGCCAATTTTAAATTTGATTTTTGCTAGAGGGCCGCACATAAATTAGCATTATACATACATATGTATATACTTAATCGAATCTACTTAATATTTCAGAGTTACTATGTAAAGTTTTGTATATTTGATACATTTTTGTATCATAATGCTTTTTTATGTATTATTTCATGTTTTGACATAGTTTTTGATCGTCTAAGCATAAAAAATCTAATTTAAAAATGCTGCCAAATGGGCCACATGCGGCCCGCGGGCCGCGGGTTGCTTACCTCTGTGTTAGATTGTATATGATAGTACTGATTGCAAGTATTGGTTTACGATGCGGTGGATTTTCTAGGTCACCCCAGTACGTCCCTATTATTGTTAGTTGTTTTTACAAAACATTTCAAATGCAAACGGTTACACACGATCCGTTACATCGGTTGATGGGCTCCATGACCCGTGCGCGGCAAGGCTTTACCAGTTCACATTTAAAATGTTTAGTATCCGCGACGATATTACTTTAAAACACATGCTTTAACTAAATTAATGCGGTTTAGGTGTGTTACGTATTACGAGATCAACCAAGCTAAACAAATCCCGGTGGCCGAAGTGACCTATCATAGAGTTACTTGTCATTGTATTAGCTTTTTTATGCTTTTAAACTCAATTCATCGTGAACTGTGTGCATTTGCCTATGTTACCGGTACTCACGATATATGTTTATCGCTGCGATATTTCGACCCAGTTGATCATGGTCCCGGCTGAAATCATGATGAGTTCATATATCCTGAGTACCCGTAACATAGGACAATTGCCCATGCTTTGTGGTTCGACTGTCGCTTAGTTACGTCGGATACTTATTGTCTCCTTATCAGAAATGTTTGACTTACGACGGATATAGTTTATAATAGTCGTATCGTATGTAAAAAAATATTTTTTTGTAGTTCCATTGAACTTAAGGTTCAGTTGTTAAAATTAAGTGCTTCATGTCAAACACAGCAAGTGTATATATTTATAGTTGTTATTTTTGTATGTATGTACTTATAATATATGTATTTATACTTATATGTGTACTAGCTTCCGCCCGTGACTTCGTCCGCGTGGAATAATTACTTTGGCCTAACCCGCGGCTTCGTTTCTGTCTTACATGATTTTTGAAACATAACTTTAACGTATTCAAACAAACAAACAAACTCTTCAGCTTTATAACATTAATATATGCAGATTTAAATTAATATATACATGTATATTTGTATTTATTTTAAATTTGTATGAATTTGTATTGCATTATAT
>DWJZ01000895.1:0-27061 GCA_018249125.1 Asbolis capucinus | reverse complement strand
TTATAATTGAATTATACATTCTTATATTTAGTTTCAAATTTGTCTGTTTAATGTTAAAATGTACTACTTTATTTTATTTCATACTCACATTCAAATGTTTCAATTTTTACTATTTGCAGCTAAAATTATCAAGAAAAAAGAAAGTTTTAATTTTTTTAGTTTATGTTATTTTTTTTCTATAATATGTATTCTAGTGTTTATACTTTAATATAGCATGCAGTTTGCGCCTGTAAAGGAGGTGACACTTAACTTTGAATTTGTGATTATATGTAAATGTACTTTTAAGGTGTTTACCTTGTTGGTGTGACAAAATAAATAAATAAATAAATCGATAACTAATTTTAAGGTATCTTAATATGAGTGTATGAACATTGTGTATGTAATCTTCTGACTTACATACATACATATATTAAGTGAGCTCGATGTTCCTGTGATGAAATAAACTAATTTGTCTTTGACTTCTTTTACTAATCTGCAGTACTATATTGAAGCATTCCCCATTTTAACTCGTACATTTTCCCTGTTCTAAATGTTTTGAAATTAAAGTACATATAGTATGGCTCGTACAGGTAAACATCTCTTATTTAAAACAGGAGGCACAAACATACCATGGAACGGAACAATGAACAAAACAGAAAAATGAACGCTAAAATATTGCGTACAAATTAATATTTTCAGTCCACAGCGCGTTTGTGTATTTTGAGAGTTATATTCGCAGGTGTTCAGCAGGGCGCCGCCGACCGCAATAAATTCAGGGACCCGTAACTCATATATTGTTTAAATGAATTGAAAAATCGTCGCAACGAACGCTAGTTAACGCTCGTCCACAGTTAACTGCCCGACAAATAATAAAAATTACGACTATGAAACACACGTGCAGGTTATTTAGAAGTAGGCGTGTACAAGTACGAGCACTAACCTCGTACTCGAGTTAAATGTGCCGACTACGCATTATACATTAACAGTATGTACGAAACTGGCACTTTCACGCCTTACTATACATATATTTTAATAAATTAGTATTCAAACTGCACTCGTTGGGTTTGGTTCTTTACATTACCAGTTTAACCAATCTCTAAAAACTGTAGTACACATTACAAGGGAAGTTTAAATGTTTTTTAACGCGTGCCGCGAAGGCGTGGAACAAATTGCTAACATGCTTTCTGTACTAGACATTGTAGGCATCTGCAAGACAAGAGTGCACATGCTTCTGCAGAAGAGCAGCATCTTCCACCTGCAACCACACTCCACAGTACTTGAAGAAACAAGTATATTAACTGTTACATCACAATTTATGTTACATAATATGTTGTATGTTAAAATATATTCGGGCTACTTAAAAATAGTCTAAATGACCGGACTATAATCCCTGTACTAAATTCCACTCGAATGATTTCAGTAGATTTTTCCGTAAAGAGTAACATACATCTGTCCATCCTGCCATCCTCACGAATGTTTGCATTAGTAGCATGTACTGAAACAAATTAAAAAGTTAGCTCACCTGAATTCAAGGGATATAGTTTATTAATATGCTTTAATATTCTTCCAGCTAAACTTCAACAGCACTTCTATAATATTGACTTAGTTAATAAAAAGTTTAGTATAACCCCGTAGAATATTTTATGACACTGTTGAACTAGGTTAGGTAACTTACATAGTCTAAGGAACTATATTATTATCAATATATACTATATTTTAATTCATGTTCTATACGAAGAATCTTACGCTGGACAGCTGCAAGCAACTATTTTTTTATTTGAAATTTAATACAGACGTTCCTCCACTATGTACAAACATGTGTATTGTTTGTTTGCGTGTGTGACGGGTGGTGGCGGGCACGCAGCACACGGCGGCACGTGCCCTCGCCGCGGCCCGCGGGATCAGGCGACCGCATCCGCGCTGTTTTACACGCAACACAATTACAGTACGTTTATCAATACCGATAATACTTAGTTTGCCGATGACTATTGTTATTTTAGGTCGTTTTCGCTAGCACCTACACCAAAGTATATTAATGTACTACCCATATACTGCAGAATAGGTGTGCAAATTTTGAATGCTTTTTCGTACGAATTATCTAACGGGGATATGTCTGAATTCGCTATGTGAGCGCGCCTATTGGACGCTAGTATGTATGGTTTGTATGTGACGCTATTCACGAAAAACAGTATATGTACCTGTGCTAAAGCGAGCGAACCAACCAGGCTGTCTCTGTCTGTTTCAAATGCGGTGCGCTACGAATGTCCGCCTAAGAGGTTTGAAGCGAGCTGCGATTGACGTCAGTAAATTACTTGATGGACATTGTTCCGGGTCGTTACATGTGGTCAACGTACACACTCATTATAACATGCGATTATTATTTTGTATGGCAGAGGTCAGCAACCCTTTCTTGTTTGAGGGCCACGAATGTTATTAAGATGCTTGTCACATTTCATGATCACGAGCTACACAATAAACAGAGTATGTTGGGCTGCACCGCAATGGCGCACGGTGCGGGGGCGGCGTGCCGACTTACTAGTGTTCTAAGATCCTAGTTACAACGAACTACTGGACCGATATTTATAAATACGCCTACCCGCATTTCGATGTAAGTGGCACGTTATGGCCTAGAGTACCAGGTAAAAGAAAATAAACATTCTCATTACGTAAGCACATTATAACACTTGTATCACGGTCGACATTGGCTCGACCGCCTCGTGCCTTGACCCTGTCTCTATCAGTAGTAGTTGTCAAAATATTTAAGTATTTTATTAACAGAAATGTTCAATTTATTTTTAAAGCTTTATTGCACACCAAATAAAAAACAATCGTAAAACAATCAATACAAGTAAAGTAGGACAGGCGGTCCATGCCGGAGCGCTCTCTTGCAGACGACCTTTGCAATTATTTATGTCGAAGTAATCTATTGTTATTGTCAATTACGGATTACATTTTTGGTTTTTATGTTTCTCCTCATTGACAAATGTTTATCCTATTTTGTTAAGTATACATCCAACGTAATGATATCTTTGTTATTCTTTAAATTAATTGGATGACAAATTATTAAAATAGATATAGAAATATTTAAAATATTTCATTTTGGAATTTGAAATGAATTGTGATGATCTCTACTATATCATCAAAGTTTAAAAATGAAGTCAAGTTCCGTAGTCGACCCTCCCCCATACATAAATACATAATGTCCCTCCTTTGTAGTCACCCATTCAGAAATCAAGGCCCTCACCCATAGACCAATGCAGTGTGTACCCCGCACACGCGTCGTGGATCTACTAATAACGTTCCATTTGAAGATTGCACATTAGGTCGCGTGAAGTGTTGTAATGTATTCTAAGGCTAAGTGCACACTGGTGGAATCACGTATCATTTACGATCCCATCGGATCAGCGCGCGGGAGGGGCCCCGATCGCTGTTTACGGCGCTCGTCGTTTTACTGGCGCGATGCCGTTCCCTCGCGCGTATCACTTACCCAGATCGAGTGTTTATGGACTACTAACGCCGAGATATATTTTATGTTTACCAAGAATTACTCTGCTTTCATGAAGATAGAAATGCAGCGAAAATTGTTTTATGCTACTTTGTCAGATTAGGTTTGGGGTATATCACTATCCTTAATACTCCTGCTCTATTATTTGTGGGGGTTAACATTAAATGAAACCTGCCTATATGTATAGGTTGACGTCCCTCTCACAGAGCCCCTGAATAAAAAACTATGTTCAAACATATTTTAGTATGTGGCAGCTTCAAGAATAAGGATGTCTATAATAAAATAAAGTTTCTCATTAATACAATGATTCGGTGACTTCCTAGATAACGAACGGCCTCCAGGGACCGCGGAGCTACGCGACACCTCTGCAGCGTATATTTATGACGTCGGGAACGCTGATCCGGGTCGCTCCGAACTGTTAATAATGCCATAAAATCTATCTTGACGTATCTAACCAAACTCCATAGATTTAGTGGTCTTGTACATGTAAGAACCATGATTTTACTAGTTTTATGGCAGCTAAGTGTTGTATCAGTGAAATATTATATAGCAAAAATCGAAAACTTAGATAAACATTGTGGCGTGGTAATTAACGATCAATTTAACCTTAAATCTTGAAATTAACATTATGTTCAACTGACGCTTAAAATCAACATTTATTGTTTTAAATAGAATAAACCGTTTTATCGTAATTAACAAGAATATTAAGTCTGGCCTGATGGACGAAAAATAAGTTATTACCGACCGCTCACCGAACAGTTTTCAATGTGTGTATGCGTTAAACTAGACTTACTCGTAGTTTCCAGTAGACACAGTACACACAGTACATACAGTATACTAGTGATCACCGCACAGTAATTTAAATAAAGACGAAAAAATTGATTAATGAAAAATTGTAAACTTAAGTTCATTAAAAGTATTGCGATCCAAGCGTTGGCATACACAAAGGATTTAATTAAAAAAGGCTCAGCGCGAGACCGCAGATCACACATTTTAAAGTCAAGTGTTAAAGTTTGTGATTCGAACTCTGAATACCCGCAATTTGGCTCGTATGCTAAATTAAAATTCCTTTAATTTCAACGATACACGGCAAAGACATCTGGTGGCGCGATTTGCATGGAAATGTCGGTTGTGTGTACTCAGCTTAACATCCGTTTTTATTGTTAATTGATTAAACGGTGTTATTGTTATTTCTTGTCGAAAGAATTAATTGTTATTAACAGAGTACGATAAACATACAATTTCTGATTTCGTTTACGGATATGGGCATCAGGAGGTGTTTCATATTGCTGTACTGCTAGTAGGGAACCATCCGGAACGGAATTAGGTTCCTCCAGATAAACTAAATGTTTTTACAACCAGATTCATTTGTTAACTGGCAAATATTATAAAAATAAAGACAAATAATTTAAATTGAATAAAATGTGTATCAAATATTCACTCTTTTCTTTTATACAGGACTAACAACATCATAGATAATATTTATAATTATAAAAGTAAGTATTTATATAAGAACTAACTGTCTAATGTTGTGGATTCGTTGATACATGTTAGGCAATTAGCTTTCACACTGAAGATCGGAATGAGAATTAGTTTTGCGACCTATATACAGTTTCGACATAAGCGGTTCATTCCCATTCATATTAAAATTGACATAATTAGGAAGTTGGTCAGTAAGGTTAGTCGCGAGCCGGAGTAGCCTAACATCAGTGAGGCGACGGCGGCCACCCCTCCTGTGAGCCGCTCTGCGTCCCGCGACCATCATGCCAGACTGATGGTCGAGCGCGTGTCCCATTAGTGGCGATACACTGGGCCGCCCCGAGATTGATACTCCCTGTGTGGTCTTAGCGCCAGATGTTTTATTAGTAATGGTTGTATCCTCCCCAATGATGTTTTGGTACTCAATTTGATTACGCTCATCTGATATATTGGACGGCCGAATGATACCAAATGATACTTATCAATAAAAAAGGTTGGGAAATTTCGACGAACGGACTGTTATTAAAATGGTTGGAATAATGCTACAGTCATACATATGTACATACATACATTTCGGTAGAGACGCTCACCATCACGGATCTTGGTCATTACTAGACGAGATTGAAGTTTGAAGACATTTTGTGCGACAGCAGAATGTGAACTACTTGTTCATACACAAAGTTTAATAATAGTTACTTATTGTAATTGGAAGTCGGTAAACGAGCGCTAAGTTTCATACTACCTACATTTGAAAACATTTGTCATTGATATATATATGTATGTCTGTATGTCGTTTAACAAAAAATTAAGACAGTTTAAAGTATCTTTTGTACGGCTTTACCGTTCATAAATTTTTACCAAAATGAAAAATGAAAAGAAATTTAGATGATATTTTTTAGAGAAGGTCTGTCGAGAACGTAGCCATCTGATGGTAGGCGATGACCGTTACCCAAGGACAAGGTACTAGCAGGGTGGTCGGAGCGACGCGGGATCTGTACTACTTTTAATACCCTTTTCAAAATAAATTGAATCATTGTTGTCTAATACATAATAAATCGTCATATTCACAAACCGTGTAAGATATAAGGGCACCGTGCCGTGGCGTCACGGGCCGGTTGCTGAAGGATGTGTTTATTGGGACACTCACAAATTTACCGCCTCGATAAATGACAGGCTCTCTCAATCGTTCCGCGACATACCTCTGACGACTCTGACGACACTCGCGCGATGTGAACCGGCACATTGAATTTGTTCAAATAAAATAAACACGTGCCTGTTGTGCTCATAGCTCGCCTTGAGTTTGGACAGATGATAAGGCTTAACTTCCTTATAATATTATACTTTGTGCAAGGATTCTGAACACCACAAATAATAATGGCCCGAGAACAAACAGTCGTCTGTCGTTGTCGCAATGCCTATCCTGGCTGAACTCGTCTCGCTGGCCACAACCAATACGACTAATATTTTCTATAGCAAACTTATACCCGTACTAGGATTCTCCGGACAATACATCAGCCGAGAGCCATAGGTGTGTCACTGAGCCCGTCGCGGCCCGATATCGAACCTGGAACCTGTGTCTCTGTCTGCGCTATGCCATATCTGTGAGATACATACGGGTTCCCTTACATAAAATGACTAAAAACTCCTTCGTCGCGCCAAAACTGTATAGTGACTATTCCATTCCACTGATCCGATTCCATTGATCTTGTTTTTAAATTTTCTAATAATTAAGCAACTTCCGCAGGAAATTATAAATACCAATCAAAGAAACGTATTTGGAGTCAGCTATTTAAGGAATAGCGTTATTATTTGCCAATTGCCAAGGACAAAAGTGCGGATTATAAAGTTACTTTGACAATTCAAACATTTTCCTTTCCGTCGTGGAGCCAATTTTAAATTGACGTTCATTTATTTTTATAACAATCTGAATAATAAAAGACTCGTTAGTCTCGCTGATGATGTGTGACGAGACGCTCATTACAAACACATGACAAGTAGTGTTGCGCTCACCGATAATGAGGCTATTGGTTGTATGACGGACGGCCGCCAGCGACGAACACGGCTTCATTCAATAGTTTATGAGTAACGCCTTTTTGTGGATCCTTATTTAAATAGTGACAAAAAGTCTTGTTAGCATATTATCCACGTAACGTCTGGTAGGCTATGACTTACAAGAATTCATCATCCGTCCGTCTGTCCACAATATTATGTAAAATTAACACAATAATTAGATAGGAAATTTCGCAGTGACACTTCCCATAAAGCTTGCCCTTGTTCGCGTTGTGACCTTTCAAGTCGTAGTCCATAGTGTGGCTACACGGCGAGGCTAAATATAAAAGGAGAATCATCAAATATTCACGAACTCCATCTACGAGGATACTCTGTCCTGGACTCTACTAGTATTTATTAATGTTACTTAGTACCACTTTGCCGCTAGGGGCAATACTCATGGAACTATCGTTATCGGTTTCTTGGACATGTTAATATTAACATCGGCCGAGTGGGGGCGCTGGAAGTGCAATTAGCAAGGTACGTATATTTATCGACGGTAGTACTTTCCTCAATGGTTCAAGGAATATCTCCTAAATCTTTTTGTTTTGCACTCGCTAATGAATGAACCTCCACCAATCAGGAATAGAGCAGCGTGGTGGAGTATGACGTATGTGTCTCCTGTGTCTGCGGCGAGACCCGTGCTGGCCAATTAATGGGTTGAGGTGCATGTTTGCGAGCTCACAGCGCGGCTGGCGTGCTCGGAAACATAAATGGGTGAATGCTAGTATCGAAAAAATGAACACTTACATTTTTCGGAGAGGTGTTTCGAAGGACAGCATCCAAACTTCTAACAATTGCGTTGAAAAAGTTGCGTTGAGAAAGTACCTTTTAAAGCAATTTTTGTATTGCAATGCATATTGGCCTTGCTAGCTTTTGACCTTCCAGAAGTCCAGGTGGCGTGCCTTCCGTTCCATGTCCTGATAAGCTGTGTGTTAACTGCCTATGTGTTATTTCAGGCTATAATCTGACTGTAATACATACGTTTTGAAACCCGCGCTATTTGGAGTGAAAAAATAAATTCCACCCATCCATCCTCATAAATGTTCGCATTCAAGATATTGGTAGGATATAGACTATGATACCGTTGTTATCTAATTGTCGCGAAATATATGAAATATATGTATATAAGTATGATATATTGTCACTGCTAGTGAGGTAGTCGTTAAAGTTAGGATTATAGTTTTCAAACGTGCAGCATACATTTTGTTCTTTATTTTTTCTGCTAACTCGCCGGTTCAAACTTCGGTAGTATTTGTGAGTAAATATATTTTTATTTCTACATTTTGTGCGGCGTTAAAATGATATGAACTGTGGTTATTTATAAAAATTCTGTCAGTCGTTCAATTTGGAGTGAGATATTTGAATATTTTGATATTTTAACAACGCTTAATACTAAGAGACTGGCTAAGTTAGTACGTAATTTAATTACTGGATTGTCTCTGAATGTGGATTCAAATTTGTAACCAAGTTATTTAGCCGGAGGCAGCCCAGAGGGGCTTCAGTACCATAAAATGTCAATTTACATTGCTATCTCGGGATATATTAATATTCTTTCGGCAAACTGAGGTAAAGTCAGGTTAATATTATATACGTTAATTTCTTGTAAAGCAGCTTCTCCAAGTACACGCTCAGCCGTTCACAGCCGTGAGCTCACACTCGGGCCTCACACCGACATCTAGAGCACACTGCACCTCGCTACTCCAATGCAGATCTCCAAGTATTTCGGTATATTAATTAATTCATGGTATTATCCCTCCAACTAACAGTTATTTTAAATTGTTGAAGTAAGTCGTCGGTGCATCGCAGAATATATTATTTATTATATTTGTATGTACATCCGTGAAGCACACAGCCTCTGCGGGCCGCCGCCGCAATTCCGCGATAAATTACTAAAATACGCTAAAACTTTAAAACAGCTGTAACAATAACAATAAACAATGATATGAAAATCAAGTAACACTTAAATAAAGGTGACGCTGTGACGTCACGCCTTTTGTCTTGGTTCTGCTCTATTTACTGTGCTCTGATTAACATTTTCTTTTTTGACAATTCTGTCGTTTGTTATCTTTGGACAAAATAATCATTACCGGCGTCGCGCTCCTCAAACAAATAATATTCTGATATCCCTTTATTCTGGGGTTTGAATTCCGTCTTTATAAATAATTAGAACTTAAATTATTTTCAACAACAGAAAATGATCTCGTATTACTTCTTCGATATGTCGATCGATGTCATTCCCAGTTTATTATAAAAATATTCAAAATGTAGATTGTATTAAAATAGATTGAAACCTCGCTTCATGTCGCATCTAAGTTTGTTTAGTCAATTCTCAGATTAGTCTGCATAAACGCATACACCGTCGGACGGACGACAATCATTTTAAACACATTGTTGATGGGTAAATTCCCACAAATACCCCAGAAATAGTTTATCTGCAAACAGGTATGTTTAATGTGCCAAAGTCATTAAGTTACAATTTTATTTTATATGTACATAGATTGTGATGGTCTTACAACTTTTGAAAATATGAGTTGTTCGCGATAAATTTATTTGAGTCAAGTAAGTTTCTGTCCCAAACACGGTAAAGCGATTAGTTTCCCTGAAGCACCATAACTTGTTGAACGGTCATGGACGTGACTTGTTTTACCATTCAAATATTTGTTGTATGTATTGTTTAATAAATGTAACTGTAGTATAAATAGTAGGTATTAAAAAACCTCAGTAAAAATCTACTACAGATCACAAACGGCCTGCACTATGTTATACAAGACTAGATAGACGGTGCAGTTAGGGGTTAACCGGTATGTTGGAAGTTTTATAGCAACTTAACAACAACAGTAACAATAGTAACAATCGGGAGTTATTGCCTTCCACGTTGCACATGATACTGGGAAGTTTGATGAGCGATCATCGTCCGGCGACTTGTTTCATTGGAGGCGGTCGCATCCCTTCGTTGTTGGAGCAGCGTGTTGGAGCAGCGTGTTGGAGCAGCGTGTTGGAGCGGCGCGGCAGTACGCTCTAGGCCTCTTCAAAACGAGGAAACTCGTGCTGAGAGGAAGGCTGTCAATGCTCCATCCAATATCATAATCCCCGGCCCCCGACGTAGAACTGATACAGAGCGCGAGCACGAGCCGAACTAATATATATCGAGAGCGATATCGACTGAGCGACTTGAAGTCAATATATCGTAATAAATTGTTTCCATCGTCGGTGAAGACTTGATCAAAGAGATTCCTGTTATTTGCATATTACATACCCATATTAGCAATCAATATGGAGTAATGTACCGACAGGCCTTCGCCCTCGGCCCGCGCGCCCGGCCCGCGCCCCCGGGCCAGGGCGGATATTGGCTCGTCTTGACGACAGCTCGGTATTTGTCGAGCGGCTCAACTGCAAGCCACTCTATCAAAGTCGTCTGTTTGGCGCTTAAAACTAATAATCCTTGTCGAGAATGGACGGAAAACAACGGCCAATAATAAAGCTTATTGAAAACTTTGACTGAAACTTGACGCTCGGCGTTATAAGATCAAGGACAACACACGCTAGAGTGATCAATAAGTTAAATATTATTAACGAAGCACCAAGCGGTACAGGATGACTGAGGACGACGACCACTAACAAATGTTCTAATGACATATAAATTAATGTCCTCTGCTTAAACTGAAATGAAAAATATTTGAGAAGAATAATTGAATGTAGTTCAGCGACATTTCAGAAGCAGCTGCTGACCGCGCTATTGTTTTAGTTTGACCGCCGCCGCTACAGCTGCCATGTTTTATTGATACTAAATCTAGCGGAGGAACGAGCGATTCTTCAAATTCTAAATGCAACTTACAACAACAAACATAACTAAATATTTAACGACAGGAACAAAACTCTAAACAGTACAGACAGTATTGCTTATTAGTCTAGAAAAGGTAGAAAAGGTTAGTGTCCTGGCGCAGTACTCAGTACCTCCCGTTTAATGAGCTGCGACTCATTCAGTCAAGTGAGGGAGACAGCTGCACAGAAAGTGTCAGGAAAGGAAGAAGGTTAACTCATAAACACGCTGGATGATAAAACGAGGGGTTTATTATAAACGATCACATTACAAGTTTAATATCTTAATATTTTGAAATGTAACAACTTTTCATTAGTACAATACGACAGAATTTTGAAAATTACTAATAAAAAAATATTAATCAACTGATAAAGTTGACTTTGACACCATTTATTTACAAGGTTCTCAGTTTGGAATGTAATCAGTGCCAGCGTCATGGAAGCTCCCGGCGCGAGTGGGTCGCACTCGCATGTGCAGTGGTCCAGATTATTGCAAACTGCACTCCGGTTTATTCTGTTGGAGGCGAGTTGAGAGCCGCGCGGCACTTGGGATCCGATTTGCGCCGCAGACCATTCCCATCCAATATTGTAAACGCCGTCTTGACACGATTGCAGTTCCGGTTTGGTACCGCCGCGAACTACGAATAACAATTTACGTAAACCCTTGCCAAGTTAAGTGGTGCGATGCTGCTAATGCTTTCATACAGCATTGTGAAAATGTTTCAATTTATATTACATACATATGTATTTCAAGATATAGTGTCCTTTTTTGTATTCTACTCTTTTTTCATTATCTCTTCCTCCTCTCTCGTCGACGTCACTCAAAAAGATTCCTCTCGCCTCATCATATGCACTACATGATTTAATTTTTTTCAACTTTTAAGATGTATATGTTTTTCAAATAACGTGTATTACACTCGAATAAGCTAAAGTTACGTATAGATAAAATGATACCAGCGAAAACGAACAAAACAAGAATGTTATTTAAACTAATATTTACAAGCAAGATACTGATATAATTACAAAATTCCTGTGGTATTTTGTTTAGGAACAATGCAAGCTGTGGTAGAATGAGCGCTATAGTCCCGGTTTAATTTGTATCCTTTGTAATATATAATAATGGCGGGATTGTATTAATTCGCTGAGAACGGATTACGAATGTTCTGGACGGCATTTGTTCGGCGACTCAGCCAGCGAGCGCCGCGCCGCGCCACTGACGTCGCAGGCCCGTGCTGCTCTGTTGCGGCCTCTCACAATCAATGTGTTTTCGGACGGTCATTTGCAGTAACCACTTATTTCAATGCAAAATTTAGTAACATTATTTATTTCTTCAGCTGTCTCCACTACTGAGAAAGGATGTCTATTCGCAATTAATGAACCCTAGCGTATCCACTGCGCTGCTCGGATGCGGATTGGTAGTCGGTTTATTTATTTATTTAACTGTTATAGTCGGGTAATAAGCTGAGTCGGGCTAACTTGTGATATCTCTACTGCTGTCTGGTCATCTACAATAGAACGAATATTATGTGTTGCTGGTCATTAATGACACCGGAAATCCCTTATAAATTTCTTGTCTGTCACAGTACGTACAGTAATTTAAAAACAAACTTAAAAGACACTAATTTGATTTGCATTGTAAACCGAAATATGTAAAAAGCATCCTTGGGTATTACAGAGAGCTTGACACGTCCCTGACGGCAGCGTGTGTCCTGCCTAATGAACTCAATTGACCAATGCGCGGCGAACTTGAGCGGCGCATCAGTGAGAGGCTAGTAGTGAATACAGTAACAATTAATGGTTTGTGGGGATAACATTATTGGTTCAGCTCGTTTTATCAAGAAAGAAGCACCGAGTACCTGAGCCTGTCATGCTGCCTAACACTAAACGTATACTGTAGGATTTTTTAATTAATATTACAATAAATATTTTCTTAACTCTGCGGTAATTACTGCTTTTGATATGGGAACACACAGAAAAATAATACAAGTGTTATATTCAAATATCATTATTGAAACGTTACTGAACGAATCGACCGGTTCGTTAGAAAAGTTGAGATGAAAACTCTATTGGTAAGATTAAGGAACAGGTATGAAGTGTAGAGAGGGCGCTCGTTGTCCCTGGAAATGAATCCGGCGGCCGTCCGTGCCGCCATCTGAACCAGCCGTACTTTAATGGACACTTCCAGATTGATACTGTAGCACCACGGGCGCACGTTGGACTTACCGCAACATTTTTTGATGATTTCTTAAGAATCATTATAATAGCACGAACAATGCTCTCGGTAATGACATTAAGACATGCTTACAACATGTTCAGCAGGTCCAGACAATACCATCTAGTATGCTATGAGTGAAATTTACTGTAAGGTTATAGTCGATCCTCAACAATTCTCTGCGTGTCCCCTGGACCGCCTCTGCGACAAATGATATTAGATACCATCAACGTGGTTTACAAATTTCTTTAGGATCTCTTAAAAGAGATTCGCATGTCTTAATTATAATTTATAATGAATAAATATTGCACAAATGCAAAGATTTCTCGTGCTACCCGCCACCTAGTACACACGTGCACACTCCTGGTACATGAATATATCACCACAATCTCTCGTGAATTACTTGCATGGAGTTTTAAATTGATTGTATGTGACTTGCACACACACTTTTTATTTGGGTATAATAAGTAAAATAGATTTCGTTTGTTGTCTTGAATAAATGTGTATTTTTCCTTTCATTCTAAGAGCTTATTTAATAACCGGAAACACGAAAAGCTCACACACTTTTTGAATCCGGGGTATCTTAAATAATATCCCGACAATCTATCGTGGTGCAATGTGTTTGTACGCTTTAATAATAGTAAAACAGGTTACGTCATATCCATCTTTATCAAACAATAACTCGCTCTACCGCAACCACCGACATAGTTACAACTGCATCATATATCATTCGTATCAGAAGGGAGGGAGCTGGTGACTGGTTCTCACACAGTGTAAGTGTAACGCTTCGCCACAGTCCCCCCTGCTGGTGGCGATGTGGTCTTAGATGAGCTAGACGCGCATTACCGCAGAAGCAGTCTATTCACTCTTTTCTTGAAGATATCTACATTATACTCGAGTGACGCAAACAATATATGATGGATGTAATCCGGTTAGAACAATACAATTCTGTTAACGGCGGATGGACGGACAGAATGACCGGGTGGACACAATTGTATACCAAACGACAACATCAGAATTTGGAAGGAATTAAAAAACATCCCAAAATATGTATATGATTTAAAACTTTCCTATTGGTGGACACTGGGTTCTTTTAACTGGTACTTACGGTTAGTGATATAACGATATTTCAACCTATTTACTTGTTTGGATGGGAAGAAATTTGGCAAAGAGATAGATTGTGGTCGGGACATAGACAAAATGTAAGGCGGGTGACGCCGCGGGTGGACCTCGTGCAGTAACCGGCTACAGGTTACAGATCCTATAACATGTAATGTCATGTAGTTAGCCGGTGGTGTCAGGGAGGCAGAAAAGTTTGGAGTGTCTAAATTGGAAAGCTCGGCTGAGAGCTTTTAATAGTACGTCGTTTGTCGTGAGGCGTTGCTTCAAAACTTATTCAATATGACCGGCGCGAACAATGGGACGCGGCGCGGTATCACCGACCGGCCCCGGTCACCCCGTTATTCTACAGATTGCCGCTAACTTGAAGCTTTATTAATGGCTGCCTCCACAACTGGCATTTAGTTACCATTGTGCCACTCACTCTGTTACTGCTATGAAGTTTATTCCGTATTACATTATCGTCAAACTAAACTTAAATTTGAAATATTATCATGAACCAGACTTATTTTAGCGGCCGTGTCAAAATATTTATATTGATTTAAAATAATTTGTGTAGCAACTAACTGAAGAACGAATATGAACCTCCTCATACTTAATTCTTTATTTTTTAATGTACTGAAATCACACTCAGCTGTAGTTACAGCTGTATACATATGTAGTGAGTATACGAGTATTCTTTTCACAGTGTGTGATGATGAAGATATAACAAAACGTCAAGTATCTGGTTATTCAGTCCGATATTTAATCAAAACTGCTATATTTAGATGTTGGTTGAAATATTATAACAAGCTGAGGATTGCTTTGCCACGTTTTCCAGAAACGTCTTTCCTCTACTGAAAAGGGCTGAAGCAATGCCAAACATAAAAACTGTTTGTAAAAATGTTGAGAAAGTTTCATTATTGTTCGCATCAAGTATTTTCCGAGGCTTCCTTTTTATTTATACGAGTAGATAACATCAGTATTCTACATGAATATTTTTGCTGTCATTTTCGTATTACATAAAAGAAAATATTGTATTCATTTGCGGCTTTGTGGGGAAAATAATATGTCAATCTTGTCGAAGTTTGAACGACAAGGTGCGACAAACAGCTGCCACTTGCTACGAGGCTACGACAATGGTGCTACGGGTAAATTAATCTCGTAGCGCTGCCGTAGAGGTGCTACGAAATGTTGTAGAGCTCGGATAAGAATTAGGAAGCAACATCTACGTTATTTGTAGTAACATAATTAAGATGGCGCTGGTCGCCGACTACTGGCGGGCTTGTGCTTGATGTTGATGCATCCATTAAATAATCATAACGGATTTTGCATCTGTACTCGACTTGTAGGCAAGGGGTGTTCTTGTTCATTATACTCTAATTGAGTGTTTTAACAAGGATATATAAAAATACCTCAATTAGCTTCCGGTCCCGACAGGATTCCAAGAATAATAAAGAAAGAGCACTTGGAATGATTAATTATATTGTGAAATTAGAGATTTTCGGATTTTTATGATTTTCTTACAAATTTTATAATTTGTAGCAAGTAATTAGCTTTATAATTATTGACTTTAAGCGAGCTATAAATGACTAAAACGAAATAAACTATTTGAATTATATTTGTTTTAAAATCGTTTTTTATACTATAAGTAGGCTAATGTGCAGATGGTCACCTACCGGTCAGTAATCACTGAGAACCAAGGACAACCTGGAGAGGGTGCCACTAGTGCCTGGCCTTGGCAGCCTCCCTCCCTGGGCTCGAATACCTAACAGGTCAGACTATTTCTCAAATAAAACAAAAGTAAAACAATTAGTTATTAGCTCAATTAAAGTGAAAATCATACACCCGTAGTATCAAAAATAACCGAAAGTAATTCTGAAATATTAAAGTATCAAAGTGTACTTGTAAAACGTGTCAGTATAGAGCCGGCTTGGCTGGGAAGTATTAGCCTGACTGTTTATACAGAGCAAGGTAACCAAAGCCCAGCAATGGGAAAATGAGGTAGAATTTTCTTGAAAGAAAACGTTTTATCCTTTGAAGATCTCATCGGAACTTGATCAAGGGATTTTTATGTTAGAATAAGAAATATCTGCTAATATTTATATATAAAAAGCGCGGATGGGCTGCACGGCTTAATGACGACGGCTTGATGTATTGGAGGCAGTCGGCCGACTGACGGCGGCTTACTACACATCACGATATAAAACAAACTGACGACATATTCTGTCGTGAGATTAGCTGGCACATTAAGTACTTTAGCTGAAAGTCTATTCAAAACTAGCCAGCTAGCTAAGAAGCGATTGTGTAGTTTTAAATATGGGAATCTCGCTTCAATTCTCGGAGGTCATGATTTAGAATTCTGCACGACACGGCGATGTGTGCACCGGAGAGATCTCAGAGAGAGTGTTTGTCAGACAGACACCGTAACGTGTTCAAAAGTATGTAAAGTCTATCGATTCGTCCTTGGCTAGCGTGGTGGTGTATGGCTAGAACCCCTCGAATCGTGAGAGGATCCGCGAGCCCAGCCGGCAGAATATTAGGATTGTACTTATGATGATGAACCAGGAAACCTTCCTCAAGTTGCTCCAATAAACTTTAAACAAGATTTTAAATTGAATTAATACCTTTTTGACGTACAATGGTTCATTAGAAATATTACTATATTGGATATGATTAGTTGGCGAGTTGAAAAACTAAGTCTAAAAATCCAAAAACCAGTAAGTAACCTAAATGGTAACCATACACCAGACTGGTGTATATAAAAATGAATGAAATGAAGGAAAAATGTAATGGGTCAATAAACTAATAATATTGATGATTACTCGAACAGACATTATTGCAGGTCGCCAAATAACTAATTTCGTATTCAGCATTAGTGAAAATAAGATATAGTACTAGTGAAACATAAGGACCACAGAGGTCTTTAAAAGAATTTTAGTAGATGCCCTACTTGCAGATGTGTTTTAAACAAGGTTTATAAAAATATAAAAAAAAATGTATTATACGTACATCCCTAATAAAAAGAAATACAAATTTCGTAACTGTATTAACAGTTGAAGAATTCCCTTGTCTGGAGCCAATTATGAATGTACCAGGTCATGGTTATCACAAAAATGCATTGTCATGAGGAGGGCAAGCTCCGTAGTGCGTGTAATGAAGGTTGCAAGGTTCGACCCGAACTCTTAACAAACATACACTGCAAGATTTAACTTGTAATAAAAAGTCAGACCGACGTTCAAGGAAACAATACATTTCCCCAGCAAGTTTTACTGAAGAGTATTTTCAAATTTAAATTTCATGTGATTCACAAAAGCACTGTAACTTAATAAAATTCAAACATGGTTTAAAAAGTTGTATGAATATATAAAAATATCTTGAATGCCGAGAAACTGATCCTTTTTGGTACCGGCAGAAACTGGTCCGCTTTGGTACCGGCAGAAACTGGTCCGCTTTGGTACCGGCAGAAACTGGTCCGCGTGAAACCGACTGCGGGTGTGTATTATTACCAAGCATCCTTATCATCAATACTACAAATCCCATCTGTAAGTCGCCACACTTAATTTGCTTCTTGAATATTTTAATAGGTAAGTCAAGAATAGACTTTGGCACTTTATATAATAATAGAGTATATATAAAGCCTGAACATTATAATAGGGCAGTAATAGTCGGCCACTATTTATAACCGGAGCTCAGCCGACGGCGCGGCTCAAGCGGAGCCAGTCCGCCAACTTAACACACTCTGTACAGTATGATCCGACGGGTGATCGGTAGTGGTATTTTACGATCTGCGTGACCACGATTTGACCTGATGGTAAGAGGTGATGCAGAATTACGGTAAAGTTATTAATGTACGGTAAAGTGAAGTTAATTTGATGAATTTCTTAGGTTTAGTAACAAATTAATGATTTGAATTTGAACGTGGACTTAATGAATCAGATTAAGTGATTAGATATAAATGTAGCTCTTATAACGGTTATAATTTCATAATTAACGTAACGTTTTTTGAGTCGCAGTGCAAGCAACGCAATTTTGGTAAATTCATCGGTTATGAAAATATCAAATGACTAGTAAATTGTAAATAGTCCCTCCACCAACTCCACAGGAAAGTAGCGTTAGGCCTCCTCAGTTATGAGGCGAGTGAGACCCGTACTTGGTACATATGATTTATTAGAATAAAAGTTAAGTTTCTAATGAATGATGCACCTTTACATATGTCGATTAAACTCTTCTGTATGAGTAGGATAAGTTCAATAGTTTCATACATCATTAGTGTCGTGTAATTAATTACATCTAATCCCTGTATTACGTTACAAGGTTCTCAATTCGAATGTGTTATAAACTATATTACACAATACCTCTTAACTTTTAACTGGGTTACTGATGTTGATGATTCTTTATATATTCAAAAGGATGTACTTGTCATGAGTTCTATTTAAATTGATAGGAGATCTGATCAGTAGTTTCTGATCTCTATGAGATATTCTAATTTTATTACTTCTCTATTTAATTTGGAGTTGGTTTATTAAATGAATCATTTCTAATTGTAATGTCGTAAAGATTTAATTGAAATGAATGAAAATATATATTTATATATATCTAATTCAGTTTTAAATGGTTAATTTTTTCAGCTGTGTGTAAAATGAAGCAAGTTCTGATAGAACAGGCCACGAGTATGGTTCAACTATTATTTGTAGCTTATTAAAATAAAATAACAATTATTTAATAAGAACTTGAGCATAAATTGCTCTACTTATGCATGATATATTTCATGTTTCCGCTTCCGATTCACGATTTTTTATTCATAACATTCAATATTTTGTACTAGTTAAAAATGTAGAACAAGACGCGCATTTAACTAAACTTCGCATAATCTCCGTGTAAGTAAATAGATTTATTTAAAATATGTATTACTTTCTACCGACAGTGTGCCTTAGCTATGAGAGGCCTAATAGAGTCTACTTCCATCAGTACAAGTCACATTGAAATAGAAGCACTTACCTTCGAGGAGTTGACGTAAACTTTTGGGAAGGTCGTACGAAGGTCCCAGCCGCGTCCTCAACTTGCTACTGGCGTGCTGCCAGCCACCCCGACCTTATATACCAGTTGGTGGTCGTGAGGGCGAAGGGCGGAGTCAGCTCGCGCATGAACACCTAGTCCCCGCCCATTTTAACAGCAAAACCGGCTGACGTCACTGGTGACGTCATTACATTTACTTAATGACCAATAGAAGGGGTTAGGTGGAGAGGTCACGTTGTAAAGGTGAAGTCCTCCAGCTTGGGAAAAGTTTTAATAAGTTGGTTTGTGGATATCGGGCTTATTTATTTTATTTTCTTACTTTTTAAGGCTAAACCAACTTTTTCAATTATGGATTCGGCAAAGAATGTAAGTCTCTTCAGTGGAGCCTCTCTGGTACGTGTGCAACTCATTTTATTCCGTTAATATATTCATGACAACAATTGTAGCAAAAGTTCACAAATGTAGCCACATGGACAGAGCTAGGATGCTACATATATTAAACACTGACACGTGCAACGGTACAGATGCCCCACAAGACAGCAGGCTAAGTATACCGTCCACGTTAGCTGCAGCGGCCCCGTCACCAGGTACTGCAGTAATCCCCGCCTAACGCCTTCACATCAACGACATGCTGCGACAATCCTATTAGCATTAGCTTGTTGAAGTACGCGGGCTGCACCTCATCTGATAACTGTCATACAGTATATTCGTGTTTTGAACATTCCACAATTATATACTAGTAGGTAACTTATAAATTGGCATATCCCTTTTTTGTGAACGAATTGAAATAAAGCGTTCATAGCTGGCAGTTTGTTTCGGTTGCAAGCGACCGAATAACTTGGACAACTGCGGCCACGGTTGGTAGGCCAGGAGACCACGAAGGACAAGTGAACATGTCCAGGGTGATGCCGTTAGATAGGCAAATCTTTAAGTTATCGAAGGCCTTCGAGTGGCATAAAAAGTTCCGCCACTAGAGTTGACCAATAACCTCTCGCATCCCACGACCTACTCGCATGGAACCGTGCTCCACTAATAAGTTATATCTAAGCCAACATTTGTCAAAGTTAATAGATTCTACTGCAATGGTTTTAACCCATGAACCGATCATTAGTTACAAGTCAGTCCTCAGATGGCCGACCAGATGAGGATGTGTTTACCCTAGTATTATATCATTATTACATTATAAGTCTTATATAGTCAACCGGCCTTAATCAATTAGTGCGCTTTATCATCAAATGGGATCGTAGTCAAGCGCTAATTTGTTTATGGTAAATACATATTTTTATGTACATATTTTTACATATATACATATGTATATATATATTATAACTGTATAGGGTAACAGGTTAGGACAGAAGCCTCTATTTGATCGGCCACATGGCGTTAAATGTCAAATCGGCAGATTCTCCAGCTTATGACATTCTTGGTGGAGGTGGAAAAGTTTCTTTAATGTTGTATCGAATGGCATGTCCATTGTACATGCCTGTGTTTAGAATAGAACGTCAGCGCCTCAACTGGAGGCATAAGAGAGCAAAGTTGTGCTTGTTTTCATTTTGACTCGCTATGCCACCAGTAGCCAGAGTGCACAGAGTTTCCATTCCCACGGCTCTGACGCCACTGGCCTCCTCTATTCTCTCTTCTGTGCACGAGATAAAAGTAATTCTTACTTTCATATACACAAACACCACAGTATGAAACAGGATGTAACAGTTATTTTTCAATATTGCAATACCATCGCCTCGCATAGAATCCGCGAATAAGTCCATTTCTGTTTAATAAGTACATAAACCCTCTAGAGAATAATTAGTTTTTTGTGACCGTCGCGGCAAATTACAGTATTGTGATGGAAAATAATAACAGTAGTTTATGGAGGAGTAATAAACAGCAATTGTAAGTTACACTATTAACGTGGACGAGACACAGTCGTAAAGTTAGTCGGAATGACCTCGTAAACTGAACTGATCCGGCGACCATTACATCGAATTATTGACAGGAATCACTTGGGCACGGCGTCGGTGTTCACGTCCGAACACGTAGCGTTCAACGCGCGTTGTTAGCGCGGTCTTTAAAAATAAGTGCTTTTGATATTTTAATTCTCTTGTCACTTTATAAACCTAACAATAGTTTTGTTTTGTTATTGTCGCACCCGGGACTGTCCTGTTGGACGATCCACTCACAACACTCGCTGGCCATGTGCGAGTTCGTAATTATAAAATTATGATACAAACAATAAATTTAAGACTATAATGTAATATAACAATAAAAGGGTAAATTTGTTTTGTATCGTGTTTATTTGATAGTTGAGCGTCAATATCTCGATCGATAATGGGTAATTGTGGGAACACAGCCAACTACTTACAATTATGTATGTCTTAGTAATTTCTGCCCGCGTACTATAACTAATAATATAAGGTAACTGTGATGCAGGTACATATTTTATTAAGTATGTAGGTACTTTAATAATATATATTTTATGTTGTACCGCCGCCGCCGGTTCACGAGGGCCATTAAAACGTTGTGTTGTCAACTAGCCGTGTTTCTTGTTGCTTCCCCATTCCCAGGTAACAGTGCATGACAGTAACGTGTAAAGTTTTATTCCATACTATCCTATCCTACTAATATTATAAACATGAAAGTTTGTGGAATGTATGGATGTTTCTTACTCTTTCACGAACAAACTACTTGACGAATTTGGATGAAACTTTACAGTAATATAGGTTGTACTTCAGAATAACGTACAGGCTACAATTTGTAATGATTTTATTTAATTTGTTGAGGAGGCAAAAGGAAAAACGGAGCTCAGTATTTCTTATAAATTTAATTATCACGAAATCCAGAAAAACCAAACTAAAATATAGCGCACTGTCAACTAGCCGCAGCAGGATGCAGCGCGGACACAGTGTGACGGTTCATTACCATCTTTATATAGTGCAATGTGCCTAGCTACCTACATATTATGTTATATTGCAACCATAATAAGAGAAGCACTGGTGCCTATTGTACAAAACATTGAACAACTTTGTTGAACGTTGAAACATTTAAATATTTCTTGTGTATTCTTTGAATTCTAAAAGTTTCACCGCTAACTTCACTTATTTTTTTCGAATACCTACATGAATAAATAAAGTTCTTCAAGTCAAGAGTGAATAGGCTATTACTAAATTAGTGCGGTTAACCATCTAAGACCACACGCCGCTTACCATCAAGTGGAATAGTGGTCAGGCATTAATTTACGAGTATAGAAAGTAAAAAAAAATAATTGAAAAGCTAGTACTTTATAAATAGTGGAGTATAGATGCGTGACATGGACAATATGGACATGAGATAGTGTTGTGCTGAACAAACAGTCGTAATGTATAAATGATGTCGAATGCCGTCCTGGTGTCCGCCGACACGCGAGGGCGACCACCTTACTGCTACACACAGGACTGGCCTGCACAACTTAGAAACACTACAACTTAGAAATAAATATCAGCGTCATTTTTTTATAAACCTTTAATGGCTTTCTGCAGAGAAGTTTCACTATTCGTTAAGAATGGAGTGTGTTTGATATCCTAGCTGTCCTGTTTATATTAATGGTTAGTTAAATCGCGCTTTAATACAGAACTTAAGCAATTATTAGCAACTCTGAGTGCGACCAAAAAGGCTAAAGGTTTTTATGTTGCTCGAAGGCATAAAGGTCCGTTTATCATATCTTCTGAAACTAAAAAGTGCTTAAGAATTAATGACATATCAATAGAAAGGGTCTGGCCAGGCCTACAATGAGCCTGCTTTTAAGCAAACGCAGTTGCTGAATTAATCCATGACAGTTGCTGGATATTATAAATTTAAATTTAGAACCCAAGTTGAATTACCTTAACGAAGCTTTCTGCTACACTTATACAGTTATGTCCTTCGTAATAGGACTTATATGTATATTTATTAATACTAAAAGCTATTCATTCACTTAACGTAATTCCCATTGATTTAGCGAGCAATTGGTATAAATGATCAATGAACATAAAAGTGTTAGTTCTGTCATAAAATATAATCCATAAATGGAGCTCGATAAACTTGGTCGTCCTACATCACACTCGGCGACAAACAAGCCATGTTGACCGTACAGATTGCTCGGCCGGATTCATGGCCCAGCACGCCGCCCACCCGACATGCTCTTTGATAATCGCTTTCATTGCTTTTAATATTTATAATATCCTGAAGTTACCCCGGCCTCCATGTCCGATGTAACAAACTAATACTTACATACATATCTTTCGACAACTCTTACTAAGCCGTCTGATCGTAAATTAAGCATTATCTCTTATTATAGTGTTCAAATATACTTACGAGTATATGAATATGTTTCCCAGTGACCCACTACTAATTACTGTACATCACAGAAATATTTGTCCTCAGTGGAATTCGAACCCTCGTCCTCCGGCTTTGCAGTCTGGTTTACTGGCTAAGTACAAGCAACAATCTTCATACTAAAACGCTTAATATCGGTGTTACGAGTAAAATGGTCCCACTGTGTTGTTCCGCAACACGGGTGGCCCCTGTCTGGGCTCTTCCGCCGCCTCGCCAACTATGGATACTCATGTTGTGCTTCACAATAGACTCAAGCACATCCTACCAAAAACTTCCTTTGTTAAAATATTAATAATTTCATCACAATTGTACAAATAATTGGTGTTACAGTTTCAGGAGGAGCTAGCCTTCTGAACGAAAGCGTCTCTCCACCGAGCGACGACATCCAGCAGTACTGCAGGACTCCCGAAGACTTCCTGCGTTTTCCTGACTTGTCGAAACAGGTCCACAAAATACTACTAAAATTATAAATATCTAAGTTTGCGAGAATGTTTGTTACTTTTTTTCTTCTCCTTTTTGATGCATGAAAGTGTTTACGCAGCCACAGAAATGCTTCTCGTGGGAGGAAGTGAGCGCATTCGACGGCGAGGAGGGAGCCCCGCTGTGCCTCGTGGTGGACCATGACGTCTACAATGTCACGGACCTCATCAAATACGTATGGTTCTTATTAATACTTGTTTATTTATTTCAGCCATAATTTAATTTTAAATTTTCATTATAACTTCATCATCATCATCTCGACCCATCACGGCCCACTATTGAGCACGGGTCTCTTCTCAACCTATTTATTGCGCAACTTGTATATGTTCCAGAAGTAATCAGTTTTATTGAAGATCACTATTTTTCCTACTTTCAATGTTTCCTCTTGTTAACGAATACCCTTGGACTTGAAAGTTGTAAAATAAGTTTCCTTCTGAACTATTCCCGGCGCGCTGTCACATAACATTCTTTGAAATAGTACAAGAAGAACCGTCCTTCAGGGCTTGTGCTGTTTGCGACAGACAACATGACGTCTACGGCGGTGGCCCGTCTGTTATTTGTCAGTCCTTTTGGCAATAAAAAATCATCCTGGATCTTCCAGCATCCGGGCGGCCCGGGGCCTTTGAAGCGGCTGGCGGGGCAGGACGCGAGCGCCGCAGCGTACGGCTCAGGGATGCCATCATACGTCTTCTCACATCTCATACATAGATTCCTGATAGGACGTGTGGTATGTTATGGCAACCCAATTTTCTATGTGGTGTTATTATAATTCATGAGATATTTATTTATTTAAATCAATGATCCCTGAACATATCCCGGTGGACCAGCGAGGTCCACGACTGAGTTGAAGGGGGGCTGAGTGAATGCAAAAATAAAATACGGGTTTGTAAGTCATGGGTTTAATTTAGGTGATTTCGATAGTGGAACAAAAATGTTGTCAAAGCTTTCCTTACCAAAGTGGGCAGAAAATTCATAATAAATTAAATAAGAAACCAAAGGGCAATTCCGTATTTGTGTTTTTTTACGAATTTCGGAAATCAGCAGGGGTCTGCCGACGCCGGGAACGTTTTGAAATTGATCTATAAGCAAAAAAAAAGGTTTGGGGACCTCTGATTTCAATCAACTATTTGATTAATTTTTTATTTTCCTTCAGGTGGAAAGCGGATCAACATGTTGAACTGACTTGGAGAGCTGTCTTCGGAGTCACATTGGAATTACATTTAAAAGATTCCTTCTGAACGCCGTATTTATCATTAAACAGATTTCGATCATAATGGTCTTCATGTTCTCCCGCTGTAGAGGCACATATCTATCTGCTACTGCGTCCTATCTTTATATTTTTCTTTATCTCTCGATATTAATCTATCGAAAATGCTAGTGATGTGCTTCGGCACAGTATCTGTATTCGTATACGAAGATATTGTACTGGCCGGTTGTCAAGAGTCTAATTGAAAGACAGTTCTGAGTAGTCCTCATTTATTGTATTGTTACAAGATGTTGACAAATCAATAGAAATGTATTACTAAGTATGTATACTACACCTATGTATATATACACTGCAATATCCAAATTATTATGACGACAAATTCAGGTCTTGAATGGATATAATACCAAGCGAAAAGAGAATACGATTTATGTTTTACTAATATTAAATATTAACTATACTACATATTGCTAATAAGTCTCTCCTGGTGAGCCCGTGACTGAGGAAGCCTGCTGCTTCACCACGCTGCTTGGATACGGATTGGAGGAGGCTTTCTGGTAAGAGTCAGAAGTTTGTATGTCGATAGTAGGTTTCCGACGTGGCTTCTTCGACGTCTGACGTTTGATGCTAACTAAGGGGACTGAAGGCTTAACGTACCCTCCGATAAATATTCTCCCGTCTAAAGTCCACTTAAGATCAAAACGAACTTTGACTACTGCGGATTTTGAGTGTAAAATGAATCACATCATAATCAGCGTTTCATATTTTTAGATCATTACGTGCTATAAGTGTACGTGATGCAACATTGTCGAAACATTCTCGCTTCTGTCTTCGACGCAGGAAGTTTGGGGTTGTCCTCTAGTTTTCCTGACCTTGGTGGGCCACCTTGATCACTTACATATGTATATGGGTAGTTGCATAATTATTTTTATATTTTATAAACCACGGTAAATGTCTCTCTTTTGGAATTAAAACGTGGATCCGAATAAACGTGTTCTACTTTGGTAAACCCTGGAACCTGCTGTGAACCGCGATAAGCCAAAGACCTCTCAAGAAGGTCGTAGCAAAGTAAGCGTGCTAGGTTGTCTGCTAGTGACACAAAAATGATTTTGTGAAGATTACAACTATTTGCCAATAGTCACGTATGTATGTTATATGAGATAGATAAGATAGCCAGTGTTGTGCCGCGTGCTTGACGCGGAATGTAGTACCATAACGAAGTCATTGATCTGCGACTCGATACTTCCTCCAGCGATAAATAAAATTGGTTTTACTGTATATCATTATGATAGGCAGGCATAGTGTTAATAGGCCGGCGGCTTGTTTCGATCGTGAGTGAAGTTAAGCAGCAGTATGCAGATTGGTGACCTGCCAATGCTGTCCAGTTGCTGTCAGGTTGCTGTCCAGTTGCTGCCAGTTGCTGCTTCGACTGAGGTACACAACTCATGTATCAGCAGCCACCGCGAGTAGCTATCATATTAGTTTAGGACTGTTTTAATTAATATTGCTGGTGTTTTTCTATTCACGATAATAGTCGACCTTTACTATACAACGCAGACCGTACACTGTACAAGACTTAAACACAGATTTAATGAAGACCCAGTGAGCTACCGTCCTCTAATTGCCTTTAGCTACTCGGCGATTTAAAGCTGTTACTAATAATAAGTTGCATGGTTTTCTTCTTTACCGACAACGTATTGGTGATGACTTTGTATATTTTATATAAATTCTAGATGGTGACCAAATTATTATCGACAGGCCGGTTGGTCTAGTGGTTAGTGAAGCTGACTGCTACGCCGAAGGTCGTGGGTTCGATTCCCCCCCCCCCCCCCCCCCCCCCCTTACGAGCGGGGGGGCCGCGGGCGCG
>DWJZ01000894.1:0-27075 GCA_018249125.1 Asbolis capucinus | reverse complement strand
ACAGGCTGTCCCAGAATGAATGGATAATCCTGGAGAGTCAATTAGTACAGCTGTCGGCCGCTCCAAAAAAATCCAATTGGCGCCGAAAATATGAAGTTTTTTTAAAAAAACACGTTTTTATTGACCTTACTGTACTTTCATATACATCACGACCGCAAATAATGAAATTTGTTGCGTTTTTGGTGTTATCTCATTCCTCACAGACACAGACAACTAAAATGTAATTCTACATTATCCCTCATGAACATAGGCTATATTTAATACGAGAAAAAAATAGGGATCCGCGTAACAATTTTGACAATGTAACCCAACGTGTCAAAAAAGTACCAAAAAGTTGTTATATCGCGTACGCTGTGGAAATGATTGACAATAGAACAAACGTGATGTACTACAGTTTTATAGAGGACATCAATATCTACAAATAAATCCCTGATAGTGGATGTCTAACTGTTACAGTTCTCCGGTAACTGGTTCTTCCGAAGCGAAGCGAGGGCAGTTTGTAGATATATACATATATATATATTTATGTAGATGCTTGCTTGTAGTTATATATCTTGTTATTGAGATTTGATGTCCTATACACGACAATAACAATTTTAATAACAATATAAAAAGGTCATCAACTATTTTAGAAAACTTTAAACTAATAGGCATGGGCCATACTATACACCACATTTATATGCAAAATATATCTTAATCGACCTTGCTTTATAAGACCGAGGTTTTCTGTAAAATTTATCCTTGAGAAACCTGTCATACATCTACGAGATATTAATATGACAAAGCTGAAGAGTTTGTTTGTTTGCTTGAACGCGCTGATCTCAGGGACTACTGGATCGATTTGAAAAAATCTTTCAGTGATAGATAGCCCATTTATCGAGGAAGGCTACAAGCTGTATACTGGTATCATCACGCTAAGATCAATAGAAGTGGAGCACCAATGAAGAATGTTTCAAACTTGTTTCGTATTGAGAGTTTCCGCTGTGACAGGCAGAAGCGAAGTCACGGGTTAAAGTTAACGTTAGCTAGTAATATATATTTGCGGTTTTCATATTTGTGTTTCCTTCTGTACTTCTGGCTTAATCTATGTATTCGTGGTGTCGTACGTGTGTAGAACATCTAAGTAAGTGAACAATCCTTACTTTTAACACATTCTTCAGATAACTTGTGTAGTTACTTGAGTAAATCTCTTGTCTATGCTCTCGCGCCTAAACCATTCTGCCGATTTTGATAAAAATTGGTACAGCAATAAACTAGAACTTGACCATGAACGCGGCCTACTGTTTGTTGTTCCCTTAGAGCGGTTGAAACTGATATAAGTTTGTATGTTAGTTCGTGCTTATCGTATATTAAAATAGAATAAAACATCTATTCTTCCATGTTTCATATTTTCATCAGTGTTGGGACAAGATGGAGAATGGAACTTATTTCGAGATTAGTATTCTTATCACAATTTAGGTCAGATATTTCATAAATTCATACCTCGACAATTTTAGAATGTATAACAGAGTCAAAGGCTGTTTCAGGTGTTATTACACCATTAAGGATATTGTTTAATTTTTTACTTGTACTCGTAGGTAACTTTTCCTGTGACAAAATACCTTAATATTTTGACTTTGACTGAGGCACACCATGAACTTAGTCCAGAGAATCCTTTATTTTATATAAGTTGGTAAGTTGGTAGGTTGGTGGGTTAATGAAAATAAATATGTTTTGACAAGCCTCGATAAATTTCTTCGACAGATCATGTCCAGAACTGAAGCGGCTGTACCTGGTGGCGAGACCAAAGAAAAACAAAGAGATAGAGAAGAGATTACAAGAGCAGTTCGCCGATGTGGTGAGTTGTTTGTACGTTACCGCTGGCTCCTGCTAATAACGTGCCTTCTAACTTTACAATGGTAAAACTCATTTATTCTTCACCTTCTCATATACATAGTCTTAACTACATATGTGAGGTTTTAACGAATATACAAATATGTATATTGTAAATATTGTCTATGTATACTAATAATAAAACTGTAACAGTGTCAATTCTGCACATTAAGTATTTTATGAACATTTTGATGCAGGGAGGGCTTGTTATCGATATAAAGTCCAAAATATTTTTTATTTATTATCTCTCTTTCTGTCTGTCTGCTGGAGCTTCACGCAAAAACTATTAGACAGATTTAAATGAAACTTGGCATAATCGTAGATTAAAACCTGAGGATGATTAAAGAATATGATTTATCCCATGAAATAGTTTTGTTCCCGCAGGATAATCGGTTAAATATAGTACGGCAACTCAGAAAACAATGAACCAATTCCAATGAAATTTAGCATGTTTGTAGCTTATGTACGTACACTGGTTATAGAATACTTTTTACCCGAGAAAAATGCTTTGTTCTCGAGGGATAATAGGTTTAAATTAATATGGCAACATTGCAACACGCGACACCTCTTCCGAAGCAAAGCGAGGAAAATTTTTAGAACAATATATGCGTGTAAGAAACCTTAAAATTCCATGATCTCATAGATACTCGTACAACAGGTTCATTATGAAGAATTAGATTAGGATTAGATTTTTTGCGGATTTATTCTATTCATCTGCGTGTTGTCTTCGATTTGTTTCATATCGAAACAAGTTGCCAAGTAAACAACTTTTCATTGCTGGTGTAGAATATTTAAAATGCAAATCGTGATCTTGTTCTAGTTATACGAAAAATTGAGAAAGGAGCAGCCAAATTTCTTGGACAAAATAAGCTTGGTGGAGGGTGACGTTAGTCAACTGAACTTAGGTATTAGCGAGAAAGACAGAACCAAGATTATAAACGAGGTAAGCAAACATGTATTTTTGATAGAATTAATTAAATATAAACAAACTATTACGTACAACTAGTTCATCAAGACATACGTTTTATATGTATTATAAAGTATAATAAAGTGATACCAAAACTATGTTCATGTAAAGACAATGCACGACTTTTTTCATAGAGTGTAAAAGTATGGGTCCAAAAAACATACCTTGTGCAACGCCTTTTAAAACTCTATGTAATAATGGATGATAGAAGATTTTTTCATTTTCAGGTAGAATTTATCTTCCATGGCGCAGCAACAGTCAGGTTTGATGAGGCTATGAAGACTGCAGTGGATATCAATGTTCGGGGAACGAGAGAAATGCTACGGCTAGCCAGAGCCTGTACTAAGCTAAGGGCTCATGTACATGTATCTACAGCCTATAGGTAATGTCTATCATTTGACTTAGAAGATGTTTCAAATGGCATGAGAATCTTATATTTTTGTAAATAGCCGACGAACCAGCTGAAGCATATATAATTCTTTACTCTATAATTCTTAATTAATCTAGACTTAGGAAGTTCGAATTCTTTACCTCTACTTATGGCTTTTTCCTATTATTTTGTTTTTCATCTACTGTGGTATAATCGATATCTGTGTATACATTATGTTAATCATCATAATAAGTAAAATAAAATAGTCATTCGAGTTTCTTATCAATGGGTATTTCGAAGTCCAACTCAATTCCAGTTCATTATTATAATAATATATTTATTATCTTTAGTATTTAGGCAATACACCATTGCTCTTAATTTTTTTACTCTTTTTTAATTTGTTGGACTTACAGAAATGAAATACATTTATTATTATCTATTTCAGCAACTGTACATTGCATGAGATCGAAGAAAAATTCTACGACAGTGCCCTGCCCAGTGAGAAACTCATAGATTTAGTGGAGAACATGGACGAAAAGACCCTCAACAGCATCACACCTGGGTAATGCAATTTTTCAAGACTGACTATATTTGACTATATTTATATAGGACTATATTTATAAAGAAAATATTTGATAGATGAACAGGCGACCTACATGACAATAAATGGTCACTATCACACATGTATATCAGCCATGACTCGTAAACAACTAAGAAAAAAACTAGCTCTCGAAACACGACAAGTCGTTTTATGACTGATTTGAGACACAGCAGTACCTACCTTAATAAATAAATGAAACATGGATACTAATAAGCATAGGTTCATAACTGGAGCGCTACCGTTCCTTAACAGGCTCTAGAACTTTTCATGAAGGTGGGTCTAAGGAAAATGGAGGCAGTTTGAAATACCTCTAACCTATACATTAAAACATCAACAAACATGACTAAGCCACTAAATCGACTTTGATGACAATTGGTACAAAGTTAGAATATAAATTTATATTGCGAAAAAAGTCTTGAAGCTATAACAAAAAGGAAGATAATAACAATGAAATTTTGTAGTTATGCACTAAATATTAAGTAAATACATACTTGGTGTAGTGTTTTCAAAATTTCCACCTATGGGGAGGATGAATAATAATTTAAATTCGAAAACCGGTCCATAAGGACGAAGTCACAATAAAAGTTAGTTGGATACCTACCCTGGACTGATGCTTAATTATTTATATTCACAGACTAATTGGTGATTTCCCAAACACCTACGCTTACACAAAAGCCGCGGCGGAAGACGTCGTCAGAAAATACGCCAAAGGGCTCCCCGTCGCCCTGTTCAGACCTTCCATTGGTAGGAAATAATTGTTCATATTATAAGCAAGGTTTATTGAAATATTTTGAATACAAGCTACAATTATATATTCCTAATAAAAAGAAATACACATAATGTCATAACTGTATTGGTAACCGTTGAGGAGTCTGTCTGGAGCCAATCCTGAACATAGTTTCAGGTCATGTTTATCATCAAAATTCATTGTCATCAGAACTGAAGAAGTATGCAAAATTTAAGCTCCGTAGTGAAAGGGGAAGTGCAAAGAGCAAGAAATATCCATCCATCTATCCGTCTGTCCGTCTATCTATCCTCATAAACTTTCGCATTTATAATATTAGTAGGATGTACTAAATGAAATCATTTACAATTTTATTAGCTACCGGTTCTTGTAAAAACCCAAGGGAACCTATTTTCAGGTGATAAGTGTTCCAATAAGGTAGACTTACGTCCCACACCTCCAACCTCCTCCCGAAATGTGAGGCGTGGAACCAACACATCCCAAATGCAGAACAGTAGACAGCCTGCGCAGTTTAATTGAAAATAGTTATATTGTTGTTTCAGTAATATCAACAATAAAGGAGCCAGTTCCTGGTTGGATCGACAATGTGTATGGACCTACTGGAGTGAGTCTTATTTCATATTAGACCTGTTATACTAGAGCACTGACAAAGTCGAACAAAAAAGTGTACATCGGAAAAAGTTTAAAAATTTGTATTAAATTGAAATGGCGCTGATATTTAAGCAGAAAATTGGTTGGTTCCATGTACATAAAACTTGATGGCGCTGGTAAATATTAACTCATAGACGCGTGGTAGACACCTTCAAATGTGTTTTGTATTGCTAGCATATCGATCCGTCAATCTCTCGAGCCCGAAACTTCGGCGAATCGGATGACGAACGTGAGGTGGCTATTTCAGCGCCGTCGACGTGCCGGAGACGGTGCGGTCAGTCATCTCTATCTTATATTGGTTTAATTATACATAACACAAAAAATATCTATATATCAGTGTGTTAGCGTAGTATTATCCGATATATTTTTATAATGACTTCAATCGTTTCAGGTGGTCGTAGGAGCAGCAGTAGGCCTCATTCACACTCTGCACTGCCGTCCCACTGCCGTAGCAGACCTGGTCCCCGGAGACATGGTGGTGAACGCCTGCATCGCCACCGCCTGGAAGACCGCCAGAGACTACCCTGGAAATGACGAAGACGCTCCCCTTCATGATCAACTGCCTATAGTGTATAACTTCACCTCGTCAGAACAACACCCGCTGACTTGGGGTAAGATCATTTGCTACTCGAAGTACCAATCCTTCTGGATTATAAGGAAGCATTTCTTAATAAATTTATTGTTTCTTATAGCGAGATTCATGAAGCTATCCGAAGTATATGGGCTGGAAGTGCCACCAATGCAGGCGGTGTGGTACTACCTGCTGTTTCTCACTCCTTCCTACTTTCTCTACACGATGTATGGCTTCTTGCTGCACTGGGTGCCAGCATACTTGATTGACGGTATCGCGATGCTCATTGGAAAGAAGCCTATGTAAGTCTTGCTTGGATTGCATGAACATTGGCTCCCAAACAGGGATTCTATTTTGATATTGTTCATTTACCATCGTCATTGTATCCCATAGCAGTATCCCTACTCGGCTGCTGTATCCACTCATATTTTAACGGGTACAGGCCGTATATGTAAGTCCACCACGCTGGCAAGTGCGGTTTGGTACGGTAGACTTCATACACCTTCGAGAAAGTAATGGAGAATTCTCGTCATTTCTTCACTACGTTAACCTTCATTGTAGCAAATGATGATCAATTTCTCATAACTTAGAAATCGCACATAACTTAGAAAATTAATTTCGCGCTGCTTTTGGTATTGTTAAGTCTAAATAATTTATGGTATTCAGGGCTTTTAATTCGCATCATTATACATTTTCTCGGACATTTAATTCTATGAATAAGAGAAAATTATAAAGAATATCCAAAATTTGTTGCAGGCTCAGAAAAGCGTATAAAAAGATCGAGAAATTCTCAGCTGTGATCAGTTATTTCGCGTTACGCCAATGGAAGTTCCACAATAAGAACACGCAGGCGCTGTTCAAGGAGCTCTGCGACGCTGACAAACATATCTTCGACTTCGACATCAGCGCCATCAACTGGGAAGACTACTTCCTGGATTATGTTCGAGGGATCAGGCTGTATCTTCTAAAAGACCCCGTCGAAACTATCCCCCAAAGCGCCAGAAAACATTTCAAACTCAAGATCTTCCATTACCTAGCTCTGACTATTGTGTTCTCCATATTGTTGAGAATACTATGGTTTTTCGTGAGGCTTGTTATAGTATAAGTAGTTTAATTATAATTATTTTAGAAACAAATTATGTAGTAACCATCACATACGTAGGGTGCATCAAAGTATTTATATAGACCATACAACCAGCAACTTTGCTATAAGTAGGTACAGTCCTAATATTTTACTTACTTTAACAATAACATTAAAAATAATACCAATTATTGTTCGAAAATATATTTATTGTTTGTAATCTGTTAATTAGTCAACAAAAACGTATGGTACAAAATTGATAAATTGTTTTTTAATTTTATTTTTAATAAATTAAAATTGTAATTTTACGACCTACCTAATCCTGATACTTTATGAGTCATTTAGTTACCGTTTAAAACATTTTGCTACTGTGATGAGCCAAAAATAATTATGGTATTGTACCACACCAGCAGTAGATTTTATTTAACGAAACATTTTTAGTCATTTATAATACAACAATATTTTTGACTAATTGTGCGAATATAAGTCATACTAAAAGAGAAAAATACATTTACTTTTCAATGAACGAACTTAGAAAAGATAATGTGCTTTTGTTTTTAATACTTACTGTAATAACAATGTGTTAGTTACTCAACACTTTTTGGATATATGTTTTAGTAGTGGTCGTTATATAGTTTCTCCAGGTTAATATATCTCTTTAAAAAAGAGAGATATATATTTTAAAGATATATATTAACCTTGTGCGTAACTGCGTAGGGAGCTGACCGAGCGTTCGAGACACGCAGCTACATATTGTTTTTTGTTAGAATAAGTTTTTTGCTTGACATCGATTCCACCTCGATGGAAAGTGGCGATGATGTCTGAGGTATTGGCGCACTAAATTGTAAGGGCCTATTCACTCTTATATATTTATAACAAACGCACGTCCGCCTCTCGCAGGTTAGTACCCCCTCCTCATATTTTACGGTACTTTATGGTGAAGAAGGGGACGTCCTTGCTCGCCATAATTATAGCCTATGACACTCAAGAATAATCTAGCATTGTAATGGTGGCAGAATTTTGGAAATCGGTTCAATATTTTTGAGTTTATTCGTTATAAACATACAAAAATATAGTAAATATTTACTCTTTATAATATTAGTACACATAGGTTGGTTTTAATAAGGTTAAATTATAACAAAACGATTTTTATGGGAAATCATTTAATTTGGTAGGTACCTGCTGTGTTTCAGGGTGGTATTTGGTGTCTGTCTTAATATTAGATTCATTATGTATATACGAAGTGTGACCTCCAATGTAAATAATTGGTGAATACTGATGAACCTTCATATAAATATGTTAATAATTTTATTATATACAAAAACCGCACAAGAGAAAAATATTGTGGGTTACATCAGTATCGCAATCATGAGTTATTTATTTAATTCAAAATTAAATCAAGGTTAGAAAATACGAGTGGACGAAACTCAGAGTAGATAGAATTGTTCACGTCGTCTATTACGTATGAGTGTCTTTAAGCATTTTGTCATGTTTTAGTTAAAATGTATTATATATATGGGGTTTCCGGGTTTCACTATGATTGGAATTTGTCAAACAAAACAACAGCAAAGTTACAGCTGATGAGGGGCAAAGAATGTAATGTAACAAATTGTTACGAATAAGATACAAACAATTTAATCATAAAAACTATGTATAACATTTTATCCACAAAATATCATCCCGGCATACGACCATTCTTGTATATAAAAGGTACAATAATATTAATTGAACTACAGGTATTTTTTTGTGATAAAATACAATTGCTCACTTAGTTTAAGATGTTTTTTGTATTTAATTGAATAATGTTAAATTAGGTGCCATTGTAACTACCTAAAGTAATAAAAATATTTTTAAAATATTTCGGGTTGTTATTTGCATTCTATAGAAATATGTACCTACGTACCCCTTCTTGCTATTAAGTGTCTTTGAGGTAACCGCAGATGGAAATGGACAAACATAACGACACTCAAAATGTCTTCTAGTGATACCCTAAAATAGGCGATGGTCCTTTTGTTAGTTATGCCTATATAGTTGCACAGCTTTGACTGTTGAGAGCTTTTACTATGTATTATATCCAATAATACTAAATCCGAAATAAGCCATCCCGAAAGAAACATATCTCTATTATAGACAACGAAAATATCCCTTCTGAAGTTTCTATTTCTTTAACTCCCATGTTTCTGCTCTCTGTTTTTACCGTATATCTGTGCGTTGTATTGTGACAATTGGCATAAGCATTGGTAATGCTTGACAGATGAATTCCGATGAATTTACAAAGTATTTTGTACGCTTTTATTTTTGTATTAACGCATTTAAATAAAAGCTGGTCCAGGGGTGAAGTAAATTCAGACCTTGTAATTTCTCAAAGCGGCGTTGACAGTGTAACGCCATGCGGTATAGGGTTGAAATTTTTTGTAGAATTAAACAATACTTCGGATGAGCATGATTATGAGGTACAAGTATCGGCTGACCAATGTTGTCTGGAAGCAGATGGTAGTTTGGACTGTGATGTACTTGAATTGCTTGGAGATTGCGTGGGATTTGTACCAAGAGGTATATCGTATTAATTCTAAAGACATTACGACTTCCGTGCAAAATATAAGAATAGTTCAATTAACATATCGTAATTTTCTTTTTTTATTCATAGAATTTTCATATTTTATGTCTACTATACATATTATATATTGACTCTAATCTATTGACCGTAATAAAATTATTTCCCATTTTGTAGGTGCTATTAAAACAGTTCGTATGATCGCACCCATTATCGATCCTATAGAAAGGCGTGGCTATTGCATCCTGTATCTTGATTCCAAATGTAGCTATAACGGCAGAAACAAAAGGGACACTGTTAAAGTTACTTTCGATACAAGACTTGAAAACATAAACAAAATACTTGAAGCAAATATTAAACATTGTATAAATATAGATGAAGACCCTTTAAATAATTGCAAGCCGGTTGATTGTGACACGTATTACAATAATCGGAAGCCACATTATAATAAAAAACTTAAGAAATGTGTTTCAACACCACCATGTTTTACTGAAATAATTTCAGAATTACCGAATGCTATTTATGATCCAGTTTCAAATCGCTGCATTGAGGGAAAATCTATCAGTAAAAGAGATGTTAAATATCTCAAAAAGCTTAATGCGAAAGACAGACCAGTGAAAGATGTTCTTATTATCAAAAAATTTAATGAAAATTTAGATGACAATGAAACGAGTCTTAATGATGCTATAGATGCAGTACCTATGTGCAAAAAGTGTAATAAACTTCATATACTCAATTCAACTCCTACTAATTTTCACAAAAAAATCTCGAGGCCAGAAACAATCAATATGAATTGCTTGATGGATCGCATTAAAAGCAGCAAATATTCTTTAATAATATTAAGTGGCGTCATATGCCTTCAGTGTCTCGTAATTTCTGTAATGATTTATCATTATACAAAATCTTGTGCGAGATGTAAAGAAAAAACGCTAGTAAGAAAATTCTTTAACTATAGACAAGACGCGTCAGTAACAACACCTCTAATAGGAACTAGTAACATGGATACCGAAACAGACTACCGTTTTGATTCAGAGTCCTCAAATGTCGATAAGAAGATTAAGTGTTATAAGGCATGTCAAAAGGAAAGAAATAAAAATGTAAAAATGAGCTTGTCAGATGACATTTTGTCCAAATGTGTAAACAGACGAAATTGGAGTAGAAAGGAAACAAAAACTGATAATATACCAGAAGCAAACAATGAGACGCAAGTAAATTTAGACAACTTCGAGAACAGAACAGTTCAACCAATTACCGAACCAAAGAAAGTGAGCGAAGCAAAAGTAGTATTTGAAGACGAAAAACCGAAAGTAACTGATAAATTGAGTACAAAAATTGGTAGTATACCAAAATGTCTGAACAAAGAAATTATTGACAGAGAAAAGGAAACTATCGACGAGTATGATTCATCCGAGCAGGAAATTCAGTGCCATAGCTACAATAACAATATGAACTCAAACTTAACGGGATTTAAGCCAAGTTCGGGAAAACAGTTGGGTTACTGTAGAACTGGGAAAACAGTGTCGATGTCAACAGATAAAGAAGCTCAAGCCTCTTTTTCGAACGATACTATTGATGATTATTTATCAGAAAGAGGGATTTATCTCGCAGAAAATATTTCAAAGTACACTTTCCCTTCTGATTCTGATCCCATTAAAACTTCAACTCCGCCTCTATCGAGTAAGACTTCAAAGAACAATTTCGTGAGAAATGTATTGTCTCTCTTGCAAAAGAAGTCGCGCACATCAGACCCTGGTTCAAAGGCGAAAGATAATCTTGATGTCAAACTCATTCACATGTCTCGTGGTTCTATGTGTTCTACGAGTAATGAGTCTGAATGCATCAAGTGCAGGCAAAAAGATTCTAGAACTTCGTTGTAGAGAATGTTTATTTTTAGATGTTGTTTTAGGCGAAATAGATTGATAAATTTAGTTTACTTTGTTCTGTTTTTCACTACCGATCAACGACCTTGATCGAAGATCGAATCAATCTACATACTTCGTCGGTTATGAGCAATGATGCATATATTGGTAGGCCATTTAAAATATGTTGAAGCAAATGAAATATCACAGTCATAGCAAGTTGTTTATTTGTAAAAGTGTTCAGGTGATGGCGTGGGATCACAGTTACATATGCAAGGCGGACATAGCGTACTAGGAGGTTCCGTGACAGGGGTCACGTATTGCTCCGGCGTCACCTGGGGAACATATTACATGATAACCAACTAGGCCAAGTAATATTTTGGCACTGTAAGTGCCACTAAAACTAGCTCATGGATTATTGCATCCATTTTATACGTGGTTCTGTTAGCCTAGTCTCATCTAGGGATTTGTAGGGTTCTTCAGCTTTTCCATGTTGAGCGCAAATGTTTTGTTAAAGTTTATGGCACTTATTGTCGGTAACGGTTACTTAAATCGCTCCTTAGTTCAGATTTTGTTCGTCGATTCTGTGTAAGGAACGGTCGCGTATTGACTCTGAGACCACTCTCAGAGATGGTTTCCAAAAAATTCATACAAGTTGCTACCGTCTTTAGACCACGTGCGTTTTAAGAAGTGTTGTAAAAAACGTTTAATAATTCACCTTGATTTTTGGAAAATGAATATTTCCGATGAGCTTGAATTTTGGCAGTGGTCCACGTGTCAAGCAGAGGCACTGAAAAATTATCTTATCAATTTTATTTCCATAAGGTTCATGTTTTACGGTATATTTTTGGCTACGGGCAAATGGGCGTGGTTGGTAACACGTGACAATAGTTTCCGTTTTTCACTTTCATTTTATTGCACTATTTAATCTTGGCTTCCTCAGTTGGACACTGATGCTTAGTAGTGGGCCATCAATGGGTTGTAGCCAGTTGAGCCAGGTCTAAAGTCTTAAAACAAAACAATATTCTTGTCTGGAAAATACAACCCTCCTGCTCCAGAATCTCACGCCAATCAGACTGATGCTATCTTCTCCAAAGTGAAACAACTTTCCGAATGTCCAGATCGTGTCAGCGAAGCAAAAAGCGGTAGGATTTATGCAAGTTTTTTTAAATACAAGATCGGCTTAACGTAATCGTAACATAACAGTAAGTAAACTGCGGGTATGTGTGGGATTGTAGCAGCGCCACCTGGCGGCTCGTTATCACTTTGCTACGATTCCATACGCAATGTAGAGATAAGTAGCATTATATCGAGTGGACACATGGTTGATGAATTGATGCGTGGCGATGGCAACGCACCCCGGGTAATGCTAGTATTTTATAAAAAGTAAAAATAGTTTAACTACTTACACCAGCCTGAAATACGATTTGTTTAATTATTTAGTGTTTACTTAGATCCGGAGCCGCCCTACCTGAAATAGTCCTCGCCACTTAAACTCACGGGAGTTCGGGGAGTTACTGAGTGACATGAATTTAACAACATATAGTCGTACTAACTAGCAGACCACAACATTTTCAGTAATTGTAGTAATTCAGCCAGCCGTGTAGTAATCAGCCCACTCTGTCTCTTTCTCTGAGATGGATATAGTAAAAATAGTAAATCCAGTCCCAAACAATTTGAACAACTGATTGTTTTGTTCTATTACTACTATAAAATCAACAAATGTGATGTTTTTTATTTTTCTATCGGGATATTATTAACTAATAATAGGTAATAAATAAGGCTTCACAACAAAATAACACCAAAAGTAATATAAAGGATACTTACTTTCTGAAACATTAACTCAAAATTAATATAAATAAAGAGACAGAATGACCAGCGACGGGGAACTGTCGCGGCCCGTCGCGGCCCGTCGCGGCCCGTCGCGGCCCGTCGCGGCCCCTCTTGAGTCATGAGGATTCATTCTGCTACCTAATTAATTACCTTATAATTTTCTTAAACTTTTATATTAATTATTGTGACAAATTGTCTATTCTTTCATCTCTCTCATTCTGGGAGCTGGTAAGTGGCGATGTAGTTTTATATGATAAAGCTCATAAACATGCTAATGATGCGGGAAACCCGACGTCAAAAGCTTATTTCAGTCCTTCGCGGTGTGTGTGAGAAAAGACAACACAAAGCGCAAACTTTACGACGAAGGGGTGGACTCTCGCTGTGCGTCGACTCGTGCCCTAGTGGGGGTGGTGGTCTTCTGACAAATTTCAGTTTAAACTTAAGAGAGCAGTAACTTGTTTGTAACAGTGTCGTTTTTTTATTATTGATTAGATCACCAAATAGTTTAATCAAAAAAATACGAATTGAGTACCTCTTCCTTTTTGGAAGTCGGTAATTAGTCCAGAAACAAGAGGTATTTGTGTCGCAATATACCATTTGATAGCTGAATACCGCCGGAGAAATAATTAAGATTCAACTGAAGCTTTTGTTAACAAGCAGAAAAGGCATCCATGTAAATCGAGTTACGCACCACATTTAACAGCTGGTTCAGAAGGTAGGATAAGTCAACACTAGCGGCGACTACAATTATCGATCATGACTGTTGTCGTTAGATATCAGTCGTTAGATATGCGGCATAACAGGGCCCTCTGCGAAACAGCAATCGAGCTGGTGATGAAACTCTCTAGGTCTTTTTAGTTCAGAGAGTGTTCTCTGCAAGACATTAAAGTTTGGACGAAGGTACATACATACCGCCTACAAACTTAGTTACGACACTGGGTCTATTGAACAAATTAAAATGAAGTCACACTCACCGTGGCCGGCTACAATAATCATAATAAGTTATAGTTATGTTAAATATAAACATAATATAATTAATCATTTCAGTAAATTATAAAGAAAAAATGCTTTGCTAAGTATTCATTTGTTTTTACTTACTAGAGTCTGAAGGAATAAAAAAAAGATTTAGTAGTTGATAATAATCATTAATCTTAAATATTTAATAGAGACATGTAAATTATATTTTGTTGTGGATAGATTGCTTCACCATGTCTCAGCTGATCTTATTGTACTATACTAGAAATCGTGGTGCGGTTGGAAGACAACACTAATTCAGTTTAAAAATTAGTTTTCATTGACAGTACTGACATACATTGCCAAACATAGTAAAATGTTAAATGCGTGGTAGTGTCTGTAATATTGTTATATTGTAGTTTAACACATTTCCCGTGATTTTTTATGTAAAATATAAGCTCACTGCACTCCTTCTCTGTGGAAACTTTGACTGTTTCAAATATCACAGTCCTTCATTTCGTAGAAGCGAGCACAACGTTTTTGATTCACGTGTAATTGATCCACATATATTAACTAGGCATATCAATAATTTGTGTTTTTAGTTGGCAACGTATCAGTGATGTTTCACGTATCACGTGATCACGGTCGACGCGAACTGCCACCGTAGTAGGTTATAACCATATACATATATACAGTTGTTTTGTAATTGGTATAATAATTATTATTTACTTACGTGATACTGTAATTAATATATGATACTGATATATATATATATCGATAAACATACGACCAATTTCTACGAATAAAAATGCAAACATTTTTGATTGAAAAAATTGTGTATATTTAATGTAGATCACGTTTTAGTACAATTTCTTATATATTTGGACCTTTAGCCTTTCTTATAAGGAATTGATGTACACATTTCATGTCGCGTCGTGTCGTCGTAGTTCGTCGTCGAGTGCAGTCTACACAGTAGTCACATACGGGCCGCATGCAGCACGCGAGCTGCGTGTTGCCGACCCCTGGCTTAGATACAAACTACATCGATGGATAAAGAAATAACTAGGTTTATTTAATACTATAATAAATGGATAAACACGTGATTATAATAAAAACATAAAACTTACTGTCTTCTGTAATGACAACAAAACAACATTTTATATTGGTACGTGTACATAAAAAATATTCATAACTAGTTCTATTCATTTCACTATTCCTATGTCATTCCCGGTCTGTGGAAATTTCAATAACGCTAATTTTTTTTATCATTTATAAATATAAAGTAACCCTCTCTTACAAACGTTCACCTCCTGTTGTATTGTGGTATTAAGACCTGTAAGCCTTTCATATTCAATAAAGGAGTGCTTCACCACAATCCCGCCTGGTGGCGTGGTGGTGGCGTGGAAGTGTAACAGACAGAAGGAGCATCTTCCGTGTCCATGTTATTAACACGGGTCACGGCCTTAAGGAGGCCTCATATTGTTAAATATTTTAATTAACAAAGAATTATTTAATAAAGTAGAAAAAAAACATACCCATCTCTGAAAACATGATTAAAATATTTATTCGAGCACTCAATAATTTATATTATATGTACACGTATATTATACGTCTTATAGATGTGATATTCTGATCGTGTAACTTACTTCTGTCTGTAAATATCAAACAATGAGTTAATATTTAATGTAATTAAAATATATGAACAAAAGATTAAAAAGAAACCTGAGGAATACTTACATAAATTTGCTATTGGAAACAAAAATTATCGAATTAGTTTATGGTTTCAAATCGCATTATAAATTAAATAATTGTATATTGTATAAACAAAAATATAATTACCATGAACTGAAAAATGAAAAGAATTAATAAATAAATGTTATTTTATTTGGATACCAAAACTTAGAAGATATAATGCTTACGCCGCCACCCTGTAAAGTTAACAAAATCATTAATTTGCTAATTAAGACAAACATCACAAGTATTTATTTTTAAATATAATCGAGAATAATTGTAAATATTCATTAATTTAGTTAATAATGTAAATAAAAGATTTCTTACAGCCAACTGAAAAAACAAATAAATTATATTATAAAAATATTTGAAACGAATCAATTAATTCATTTATAAAATAAATAAAATGCTTTACCGTAATCTGTGAAATAATAACAGAGAATATTACACTCAAACTACTTATTAATTGACAACTTGTATACAGAAAATAGAAGTGAATACCAACGTTCATCTGTAACATAAAATTTATAGTTATTATGTAGGTATTAGTGTCATGTGATCGCAACAGGGGACGCAGTCGGCAGGAAGTGAGCGCTAGAGTCATTTGAAATGATATAACTAGCATTTATTTCGTCATAGGAACCAATAGCTCACTTAACGAAAGTCAAGGGTTAACAATGCAATTAATTCCCTACATCACCCATAACATTAATAACAAAAGAAATGTGTTATAATGAAAAAAAAATTAACGCTCTCATGGTTCATGCTCAGTAGTGGGCCAAGGGTCAAGCCAAGTATTGAACTGATAAATAACGAATCTAGATTTATATTTATAATATCAATGAACAAACAGTTTTTAATTTCAGAAAAAAAAATTCACAGAGTTGTTAATTATATTTTCTCAATTATAAATCACTACTTACAGATTTATGAATAATCGAAAATGTGCAAAGTACGAAAACAATTAATTTCTCAATACTTACAATTTCCTACAATAAAATACACAACAACTAATTAAAAATTATTCTTGTTTTTATTTTTAACTGATTTCGTATAAATCACTAACCAAATTTGACCATGAGTAAAAGCAATATATGTAAATATGAAAATAAAACAAGAAAGTATACTACATGAGTTCCGCTATACCTCGCCACCTGTTGACACGCCCGTCGGAGACAGTTGTCATGCTTTATTAAGTATGCCACCGTCATGTTTATATTACATCTTCAGATCCAACTATCACATGTATCCTGTATTTATATGACAGTAATAAAAATGTTTGTTTTATTTATTGTTTACGCCAAGTTTCACAAACCGACCTCTGAATCTAGAAACTGTCTACCCAGACACAATGGTTTAAAAAATACCTATGTAATGTGCCGAGTGTCCTGAACTAAATGGCCAACAGGCAGTATGTGTTAATATATAGGTGGATATACATGAAATATGTCGCAACAAACTCGTAAAATTCGGTGTCTGTCGGCTCTCGTGATGGATGGTGGTCCAATATATATTAATGTAAAAAATAAATAAAGGTTTACTTACACTACTCTAAATAAATCACAAAATAATTATTATAAATATGAGAAAATATTTATTACAAATTAATTACAGAATCAATCGAAGGTCGCATTAAAATCTGATATTAAGATGTCGTAATTCCTGTCAGTCTCGTGTTTTAGTCAATCAAAGAAAGGGCGTTGTACGGACACAAACTCCCTGGAACCAATTTTCCTACACTATTTTGGTGCAAGTTTGTTAAAAACGAGCAACGTGTCTGACCAGACTCTTCAAAAAATTATTTGACCTGCTTCATACAACACTATGTTTAATATTATGTTTTTATTGTAATTACCTTCACCTAAAATATTATTATTTACTTATTATTTAAGTTTTTCCTCACTGATATCTCAATGATATATTTTGTATGCGATTCAGCGGGTATACTTACTGGTTCCTAAAACAATAAAGTTTGTCAGAAATTTGTTAATAGTAACGCAAATAACGATATTTAAATTTATATATGAATAATTTTAATTTCTATTATATTTTACTTACACCCTGGCTCTGCAATAAATTAAAAATATTAGATATTTATTTTTATACTTAATTAAATAATGATGAAATTCAATAATTAAAATCTAACCAATTGAATACAATCCGATCAGCACATGGAAAATATAAAATGTTACGATTATTTATTACGTCATAATAATTTTCTAAATTATTTAAGAAGATATTAAAAATATTCACTTTAAAGTTATTTAAATATAAGGAACGACTTGAAAAAAAATAGCAATTTATCTGCAAGCGGACCCACTAAAAAATAATTAAAATCTTACGTATCGGTTCTGTGCAAAGTTGATAATGTTTTTTATTAAGATACATATAAAAAAAAATTCAAATCAATACAGAATTTTATAACTTGAATTATTATATTATTATGATAAATCCTTTGTAATGCTTACCGTAAACTGTAAGATAGTATTAAATAATTAATTCCATATTTAATATCATATTGTGAACGAATAAAACAAACGGAATGACATGCGGATGTTAAATAAACATAAAATCGAAGGACATGGATATTGTCAGCATCAAACGTAAGAAATCCGTCACTGATTTCTATCATAGGTGGAAGGATGGAAGGATGGGAGGATGGAAGCTAAATAATGGTTGTGGGGCTTAGTGAAGAATAGAGCCGAAATCAATGATTTTTGTAATATTAGTCGGCGTGTCTGTGCGGTCGTGCGCCTCAATCTTATAAACAAGTAATCTTTTAATCTACTTTGACTGCAGATTTTGCTAAATTTGGTTAACCTTGGATTAAAGTTTTGTGTTGTCTTTTCGTCGGTTCACAACACAAAAGGATATTTTCATTTAAAAAAAGACTCTTGAATGCAGTCTTTACCGAAGCGAAGCGCCCTAGTTGCTAGTAGGTAAGGATGAATTCGTACTTACTATATTCTGAAATTAAAAAATATTTTTAAATGTTGAAACATATTTGCATAATAATAATTCATATAACATCAACATAGGTCAAGAGGCGTATCAATACGAAAAACATTTTTTAAATTAAACAAAATTCTCTAAGAAAATTATTAATAATAGAAAACGATTCGTAAATCTGCCAAAATTTTCAAATAATTGTTTAAATAATTACCTTTGGCTAAAATTAACCCAAATGATTCATTAATTAACTATAAATGAAAATAATTAGTACTAGAAATTTATAATTATATTGTTAAAATAAAATACAATACTCACAGTAGTCTGAAAAGTAAATTAAATATGATAAAGATGAAGTCGGTAACGTCCCAACATCTGCGTACACATACCAGAACTATCTCATATTGGCGTAAATACATACAGGTATTAAGCAATAGGTAATAAAATTAATACTTATACTGGATTTCAAACTTATGTTTTTTGCAGTTTGGCGTGAAGGTGTACTTACTGCTGCAGGCTGAAAAGTTTAAAAAATTGTCTTAGTTAAATTTTAATTAAGATAACTCAATTTCTTAAATTAATTAAAAATTAAAACCGTACCGCCATCTGAAACAGATAAAAAATCAAATTCAGTTTCCATCTTTCTATTAGAAACCTAAAAAGTAACTTGTATAGGCAACGTTATTCAATAAACATATATATGTATGTATATATACATACATATGTATATATACATACATATATCCATATATATTAAAGTAATATTTTAGTGTAAAAATATAAGTAAATAACGTTTTTAAGCTGCGGCAGGATAGATAAATAAAAGAAAATTTGACCATTGGAGCAGCGCGGAGTACGCTCGAGGCCTCCTTGGTATGAGGCTGCCCTCACAGGTCTGTCCGTGCTCGGTCCACCGTCAATAGGCCGAAGCTAAAGCCAAGAACACCGCGGATCTGATTCACTATTATGTAGAAACAATTCTTTTGTACTCACGGTAAGCTTAAAAATATTTAGACGGATTAGTTATACCGTTTATGTATTTCACGCAGGTTATTTAGAATTATATTCCTACTCACAGACACACCGTCGCTCGACTGAAAATTATTAAATATAAATATAATATATTTCAAACATATTTTTGTATACATATAGAAGAAAGGTATTAGTAATATAACAGAATAAATATAAACTATTAACCTTTGTATCCTGAGTTGCGTTGTCCTTAAATAAAAAATATATATTTTATTAATAGATAGGTACGAAAAATCCATATACCTAAAAATTTACGTTTCTTTGTGAGTTTGTTTGTTTGTCCTTTATAGACTCTGAAATTATAGGAGATAGAGCACTGATGTGTTCAGCAACTTTGTTCAGAATGATCTGGAATAGGTTTTGGTACCAAAATGACATGGATTGGGTACATGGTTGCCGAGTTGATTTGTATCAATGTGCGCCGGGTACAGCTAGTATTTTATAAATGCATACCTATAATAAATCTGCAAATGATTGCAGTCTTTACATAAAAAATATTTGGGACAAACTATTACTCGGGTTTTATTAAGGAATAAAACCCAAAATACAATTTTGTTCCATTTGTCTATTAATCGTATTGTGTGTGCTTTTGTGCACCCACGCTTATCTTACAAACGGCAGATGTATGTGCGGTTTTCACTGATGTATTATACTAAACTTGAATTAATATTTTTGAGGTGTTTTATTGTAGTCGGTTCGTAAATAAAAAGCCATGACCATTTAAAGATTCTTGCCTACGAACCCTCGCTATAGGTAGCAGCGACTGCCGTCACGGCAATCGTATTAAATTCCTAAATAAATAATGTACAATTGATCTCAGTATCAAATGACAATTATGTGCCTACTTTATTTAACACACTACGAACACTAACGGTACAGCTGATTCCTGCGCGCCCGCATCCCCATGGGTCTCCTACTTTACTCTCCTCCGTCGTAGGTGACCTGGAAGAGATCGCCCTCAGCGATAAGGTCGCCCTTTGTTTACTATTTATTCTTCTTGTGTTACCTTCTATTAATGTATATTATTACTATTATGCTACTTGCCTTGAATGTCTACATTAAATGACCAGAATAACTTACTTTATTTTCTTTATCTCCAGGCTATAAGAGATCATTGTGTGAATATTCTCATCAAAAATAACTATAAAAATGTATAAATATGAACATATTGTCGGTAGGTACTCACCTGGGCGTCTTTGTTCTGAAAATTGTTTTAAATCAATAATTTTTTACAGTTGTTCTTTGCGGGTTATATTTATTTCTTAAAATAGTCGAAAATAAAAATGTGGGTACTCATTTTGTGTTACCTCCTCAGGTTTTTTTTCTCCCTGAAAAAGTAATGGGACAACAAAATAAACATATATTGTTTGTAACTCAGAACACCGAACAACCTTTGGTGTGATAAAATTATAATTTTTATAAGAAATCATGAAACTTACTTCTCCAGCGGCAGGTGTAGTTGTTTCACCCTACAATGAATGTATAACAAATTAATAGAATCGAATTGTTGTTGGCAATACAAAAATCATAGCGAAATCTGTCAGGTGAGCTAGTTCAATAACGAGGACTATTGTAGGGTTCTTAATGGTGGCTGGCTAAATAAATTGCATTTCACTCCAATATATAAAACATTAAAAAATTAAAATGTCATACGTAGGAACCTGCGGCACGAACGGCGGTATAAATAATAACCGTCGTAAATACGAGTATGATACTAGCTACGGGAGGCTGGCGCTGCAGGTGCGATTTAAACGATGTCATTCTTATACATATATTATCTTTTATTACTAAATTAATATATATTCGACTCAACCCATTATTCACGGCCCGCTATTGAGCACGGCTCTCTTCTTTGAATAAGAAGGTTAAGACCATAGTCCACCACGCTGGCCAAGTGCGGATTGGCGTACTTCACACAACTTTAGTGTTGCAAATTCCCCGGCAGGTTTCCTCCGATGTTTTGCTTCACCGTTATAGCGAGTGACATTTAAATGTTTATAACGCACATAACTCCGAAAAGTCAGATGTGCGCGCCCTGGGATTCGTACCCGGACCCCTGAGTAGGTAGCCGAATTTTTAACCACTAGGCTATCACCGCTATTCTTAACCACTAGGCTATCACCGCTTACTACCTATTACATACCTAAATACCTATTACATATTACCTATAACTTATATGTAACTAAAACCACAGTGACACCGGCCGATGTTAGGTCCGGAGTGACGTGAACGAAGGGTCGGGTTGCGTTCCCAGGCTTGCTTCCTGTAATCGACATTGGATATTTTGCCGATACAAGTCGGAGACGCGTTGATTTCCGTGTTTATTGTGGTAGGCGGGTGATTATAACATAAATAATCGATTTTATTAGCTTTATAATTTTTTTACTAATTATCTATTTTGTTTATAAGACACATACACTTTTTAAATAGATGCGAATAGTGCGAGCTCGCCTTCGCTTCAGTCTCCAATTTATAATTGTTTTATCATAACAATAACCCATAACGTAGATGCTTTATAAAGGTATGTTGTTGTCTATGACACATGCAACAGACATAATCATGAATACCCGTTTCAAGACTTAACGTTCGCAGTCAAGTTGAGTCGAGATAAATTAAGACAAGACGATCAAAAGATAGCCCTATGTTTCGCAGTTGCAATTGTAGGTTTATAGTCTAAAATGTTGTAACCATTTAGTTCGTTGCTGGCAAAAGATTATTATTTCGCTTTTTAATACTGTATGCGAGTACACCAGGCTGGTCAATGGATGGTAAGTGATCACCGCCACCCATGTACATATGTTAGCCACTAAATAAGTTAACCTTCCTGCTTCGGCTACTACGGCCATGGTTTTAACTAGAAGATAAATTAATATTTTACTTACACCGTCCTCTGCAGGTTTATCAGCTGGCTGTTGAAGTTTGAATTAAAATGTCATGTATAGTATATATGTATTTTCTATTTAGTTTGAAGTCTGTGATGCAACTACGAGTTGAGGGACTTAGAGCTTTGGACGTTACTAAACGTCAATGTCGCTTGGACGTTTTACTAGTGGCAATGGACGGGGTAGAGTTGACAGGAGATGTCAAAATGGATGCCGCGCGTAGATGTTATGATTGATCGACGAATTAGATCTCAGTAATGCTCTCATACTCGAAGAGTTTTTGGATATTAGCTCGGCGTCCGCTCGTCGCAGTTCTTCGTCTCGTTTCACAATTTACCAGTTTAATAGCCTCTGATAGATACGAAGAACATCTTGAGTCATCATATATAACTAACCTAACCAAATCCTCCCCTGCTCCGGCTACAACCATGATTTTTAACTACAAAATAAATATTACACTTACAGCGCCCTCTGCAGGTTTATCAGCCGCCTGTCAAAGTTTAAATTAAGATGTCATGCAACATGAATAATAAATATAACTAGCCCAATCTATCTCAACCCTCCCCTGCTCCGGCTACAACCATAATTTTTAACTACAAGATAAATATTTTACTTACAGCATCGTCTGCAGGTTTATCAGCTGGCTGTTAAAGTTTAATTTGGAATGTCATGAAACATAGATAACATAAATATAAGTATACTGAACTAACCTACTCGGCTAGGGCCGTGAGTATAACTACAAGATTTACTTACAGCGCCCTCCTCAGGATTGTCATCTGGCTGTCAAAGTTTAAATAAAGATTTCATGAAAATTATTAATACATCTTTTACGACTACATAATTACTAACGTACATAATAAAATACATTAATTTCTAAGTAAAACAGAGATTTAGATGTCAATATAAATAATATAATATTTTTGAAACGCTACCCACTGCCTTTATACCAATTAGAAATTGCCTCGCTTCGCTTCGGAAGAAAAGTTATTCAATGGTTTCAGAATTGCCATTCTAATTATAACCTATTATCCCACGGGAACAAAGCCGCTTTCTGGGATAAAACATGTTCTATAATCATTCGCGGATTTTTAAACTACGATTATGCCCAGTTTCCTTTGAATCTGTCCAGTGGTTTTTTGTGTGAAGCTTACACAATACAGACAATAAATTCAAAAAAATGTTTTGGTTTCTATATCGATAACAAAGCTTACCTGCATCATAATTTTCCAAAAAATAATTAATACACAGAAATGATCCCGTTACAGTTTTATTATTAGTATATATAATGGACGTACCGAGGGGGGAAAGGAAAGGCACTGTTCACCGAAGAACGCGAGTACTGTATCGTAGTCGGAAGAGTAGCACATTACTATGCATTAAATCCAGAGAGAAATCTAATTCAGGAAAAAAACAGACAAAAACATTTATTCCACAATAATAATCGCTGCAACATTCGTAACAAACATATATACCTAATATACATATAATATATTTGAATTGATTTATGTATATATTATTACAGTATTCAAATTAATCAAGAGTCTACAAGGATAAGTAGGTTACAGCGTGTGTGCAGCGTGCGTGTGTGTGTGTGTGTGCGTGGGCGTGTGTTTGCGTTTGTATGTATGTGCATGTTTAATATATGTCAGTATGTGCTTAGAGATTATTCTGTACATTTAATAGATGTGATTTACATTTTATTTTTATTTCACATATTGGGGGAAGTAAGTTGTTTCAGCATTTTGTGGTAATATATTTAAAGCTCCCACCAAATGCCGCTGAATAATAAGCCAGAAACACTAACTTATGTTTTTGGCTTTCACAAAGTTGTATTCGCAAATCAGTACCCATAAAGTCTCTTATTTTATCTAAAACTTCCAGTCTATAAAAGCTTATATACGAACCAGATTCTGCGCATGAGTCAAAGCACAAGCATTCATCCATTACTATGGTAAGTTTTGTGGCCACTGATACTCTCTCAACATAACTCTCTCAAGTTTCGTTGAAACTGACAAACGGGGGAATATATATATAAAAAACAAATATATATACAATATATATATTTGTTTTTTTTTTTAATATTAAATATTTAGATTATTTCGGATTAAGATATTATTTCCTGATTAGTTGAAAATTATATTGAAATCTGCGTTCAACTTGACTACCGCGACTTTTGTGTCCGACAGTTCAAAGGATACACATATATATGTAGCTGTAGATCGTCAACGTACAGATGTTATTTGCAATATTCTCTATGCCTGACTAAATCTGCGCTGTACACTATAAATAATAGAGGTCCTATTATACATCCTTGCGCTATTCCCCTTTTTAAAGCCTTGCCCGCGGTAACTTTTTTCCTGTTATTTGCTTCATCCAGAACTACAATTTGAGAACGGTTTTTAAAGTAACTATCGACCCATAAGACCACTTCTGGATTCCGAAGAAAATTGTGAGAATGGATTGGAATAAATTTTAATAAAGTATAAGAATCACGCATTTATTGATAATATCGGCTACTGCTGACATCACACACCCTGTGAAAAAATCGAGCACATGCGTGTTAATTCACGCACAAGAGTTCAGTAATGAACGTATGTAATAACTTTGTAGCCTGTTGAGCCTTTTAAATTTATTATATAGGTATGCTGCAGCATTTTTTGCTTCCTAATACCAACCCACGTGAATTTAAACGTTGAAAAAATTAACACGTAATATTTCACAAACGCGCCCTTGAATAAGACGGAAGGACGGACATGATTATAACTATAATAAGTATTCAGAATTTACGATGGAACTCTAAAAATATGAAACTTGATTTCAAGCTAAAAATAATACTACATATATCTAAGATATTGTCGCTTTAGATTCAATTGTTAACGAATTTCGGCGCAATTTGTCAGTGCTACGTGGCTCGGTGGGAAAATGGTCGGACTATCCAAGCGGAGGTTCATGGTTTGATCACAAGTTTTATGATTTATAATTTTAAAAAGAAATAATATGTCTAGATTAATCTGGACGAAATAGAAATGAAAGTCCAGGACTTTTATTCTGGAAAGTACAAGAAACCAAAATTGAGAGCAGGATAGAAAAAAATGAAAAAAATTTAATTTGGAATTTTCCTTTAAAATTAGAGGCATATAAGGCGATTTGAGACGCGGGACGGGTTTGCACCTCGCCTCTCCAAGTGAGGTCGCTTCTGATGAAGGCTTCAAGGCCAAAATCTTAGGGCTTATGGCCAAAGCTATCCTCAGGTGGTGTTTAGTGCCTAGGCACCTAGGTCTAACATAGGTCCCACATACCCAACACAGCCGGCTGTGTTGGTATATTCATCACCTCACTCCCGTGTATCACCGGAGGGTAGTCCTTTTTCCTTGTTTGGACGCAAAAGAAACGCGACGGGCAGTTCGATTTCGAAAGCGAATCCAGAAGAAATCCGGGACGAAGAGAGCAGTAAAAGTGTAGTTAAAAGTTAAAAGTGTAATTGTTTTTAATGTCGCGTATTTACCGTGTGGTGAATAGCATCGCGAGTGTTGTGCCGTAAACACATTACGCTGTGTTGTGTGTTTTATGTGCAGTGACGTCTGTGCCAGGTTAAACTTGAAACTTAAATAAAAACAGCATCCACTGAAACCTGTCTTACTCCTTTTCCATCCCCAACCCACTAGTAACAATATCATGGATATACTTACTATAGGAGAAGTGTCAATCCATGTAAGATGCACCGTTACGAGTGCGAGAACTACTGTACATCTAGTCAGCCTGTGACAATAGACCAACAAAAAGTAATTGTAAACGAATATATAATTAAATATATCAACTTTAAGGAAGTTGCTTTTTTTATTAAAATTCAACAAGTTTAGACTTTTCCTGTATTGGCTGTATAGCCAAAGAAAATCGGTTAACGGATCATGGAATATTTTTCAATTCCTGGCGATAAACCATTTTTAGGAAGGGAAGTCTGCTTCACTTTTAATCTTAGTTGTAGTTCGTACTTTTTTATTATACCATACATTAATATTTAATATAATGTTAGATTTTCGTGACCTGCAGGGCTTGCTTCTACTACTACCCTCTCACTTGAGTCAGTCGTAACACAACTCGTCATCCTGTCACTAGGATTTCCCATAACCCATGTAACATGACCAGCATAAATACCCATCAAGTATGTCCGTCACGAATGGCTGCTGTGGTCGGTATCGAACCCGAGAGTCGTTCGCAGAGAAACTGCCAACTGAACTACAGAGGATTTCCATTTTTATATTTAATCAACCATATAAAATACTTACCTATATAAAAACATTCTTTTCACTTTTACAAATAAAAGATTACACTGAAATAACTGGCGGAGTAACTTTGTTATTTTATTCAGTAACAAACACGGCGCGTAATGGCATAATATGAGCGATATTATTTATATAACATT